>JAVKPL010013441.1:0-72634 GCA_032173675.1 Gastrolobium villosum | reverse complement strand
AGGGCCAGGAGCTTTGAGACCACCCATGGAAAAAAAAACCTCCTTAATCATAAGATCAGTTATGGGCTCATTAATCAACTTCAGATCAGATTCAACAAGGCCAGGCCAGTTAACACTAGTGACAGCCCAAGGTCTATTACAGTTTTCTTCTGCGAACAGGTTATTGAAAAACCCTAAAATAAGCTTCTTCAGATTTCCTTCTTCTCTAACAGGATGACCTTCATCATTTTTTAATTCTAGGATCTTATTCCTAGCCCTCCTGATGATAGTAGTCGTATGATAAAATCTAGTGTTCCGATCTCCATCTTTTATCCAATTGCATCTAGCTTTTGAAACCAAAGAGCTTCTTCTTGATCCAACACTCGGTTTCAGTTCTTCCTGGAGGGCCTTGTCTAGGTCTGAGTTAAACTGATCCAGGTGGTTATTGGTATTCAGTTGAATTTCATGCAACTTATTAAGTAGGAACTCCTTTCTAATCTGAATACACCCAAACACCCTTTTATTCCAAGACTTTAAAGGGTTAACCAGTTTATACAAGCTCTGGTTAATTTTAAGATGAGGTTTCCAAACAAATTTGAGAAAGTGGGAAAAGGAAAAATGCTCAAGCCAAGCCACCAGAAATCTGAAAGGCCTATCCTTCTTACCATTTTCTTTTGTAGACAAGGTTAGGAGCAAAGGATTATGATCAGAATTAAGCCTGGGCAAGGATCTCACATAAGCATCATCAAAAGCAACTCTCCAATCTGCATTTACACAAACTCTGTCTAATCTTTTGAAAACCCTGTCAAGATGAAGCCATTTAGGTCCCTTCCAGGTAAACTTAGAACCTTTACAGCCGAGATCCAAAAGATTACAATCATTAAGGAAAGAGGAGAATTTCTGGCATCTAGCAGTATTGACAGGGGCTCCACCTTTTTTTTCATTAACTGAAGCAATTTCATTGAAGTCTCCCATTATGACCCAAGGACCACCCACAATGTTTCTAATCCTCTTAATATTTGGCCATAGCTCCTCACGAATATCCTCCCTAGGATTGGCATAGACCACAGTTAAGAAAAAAGAATTCCCTGAACTAATCGAGCAATACATGTGAATGAACTGGCTATTTTTTTCTATTATCTCTATATTGAAAGCATCTTCCTTCCACAGGATCCAGATACCACCTGAGAAACCCACAGCTTCCTCTAATTCAAAATTATTGAAACCCAGCTGTTTAATCTTTTTCTGAGCAATAGCCCCACTAATTCTCGGTTCTAAAATAGCAACCAAGCCAACCTTATATTTCCTTACGAAATTACTTAGGGATGTCTTGAAAGATTTCTTTGCAGCACCCCTACAATTCCAAACTAGGCAATTCATTGGATAACTAGATCATGGTCAGGGTTACTGAGCCCCTGAACACTCTCTATCATATGAGCAGCTTCATTCATGGTTGAATTCTTTTCCATCTCCATTCCATCCTTCCCTTCTTTATCAGGAGGTTCCCCTTTTTTCAATTGAACATCACTACTAGATTGAGTAGTATCCATATCCGAAGGCTTGTTATCCTCCATACATAGATCACTGCTAGTAGTTTGACCAGGCATATCACTAAGATTAGAAGCAGCAATCTTATCACACAGATCCTTCTCTACCTCAATCAGAATAGGCTCTTTTCCAAGACGGCAAACCGGAATCGTGTTGACATGATTCTGAGGACGCAGTTTAGTAGGATTACTGGATGAAGGGAGCTCTACAGAGTTAGAGCTTTTCCCTACTGACTTAGAAGCAGTAGTGAAAATAAAGGATTCTGTCTTCTCAGAAGATTTAGGCTTATAGATTGACTTCCCAGTAGTCCTTTTCTGAGCTGATGGAGATTTCCTGATTGGAACCTGAGGCTTAGTCTTGAGAGGAGTAGCCCCTTCATTCTCCTTGTTCACATTCATTCTAGCTCCCACAGCTGAATTGCTATTGGTATTTTTCAGAACAGCTGGACCAGGATTGATCATAGGCTCTTGATTAGCCTGGCTAGAGCCTCTTTTATTGGAGATATCATCTCCAAAAGCTCTATCCGCCTTTCCTTCAGATTTCTTTGGATGTTGGTTCTTTGGGAATTTTTTCTTTTGCACTACCATCCAAGGTCCCACACCATGGTTGGCAATAGGTGGCACTTTTTCAACATCTGGTTCCTGTGTGTTATTGCTCTCAGCAGGTTTAGTAAAATCCGGACATTTTTCAGAATTATGTCCATATTTTCCACAGTGAAGACAAATCAGGTACAATCCTTCATATTCCACCTTAAATACTTCCTCTTCCAATATGAATTCCCCTCTCAAAGGTTTAGAAAGGTCCAATTCAACACAAACCCTCGCAAACTTCCCTCTATTACCCAGTGAAGTGGTTTTATCAATCTTAAGAACTTTACCAACAGAGTTTGCAATCATCTTTAAAACAGGGATAACACAAAACTCAAGAGGTATACCTGGAAGACGAATCCACGCAGCCACACGATGAATATTTGCTTTATGGGGGTTGAAGAAGGGCTCCCATCTTCTTATTGCCAGATAATGACCCATCAGCACCCAGGGACCTCCATTTAAGGCCAGATTAAGATCCTCCAGGCTCGAGAATTTCACAGAGAAGAAGTCATTCCCCAGATCAGCTACTATGATGGAACCTGATTTTGCCCATAAGCTGACCAGCTTATTTTTCATATACATGACCCCAACCTTTTTCCCCAGCAACTTTACAATAATTGCATTTTTCCAGGGGCTTCTAAGCCTCTGTTTTGCTTCTTTTGTGCAGCGAAACCTGACTGAGCCGTCTTCCCCATATATTGTTTGAAAACCCAGCTCGTTTATGACACCTAATTTAGGGTCCAGGGGTTCGCTATTATCATCATCTAGCTCTTCATGCCAAGAATCGTCCTCCCCCAACAAGCCACCTTCCGATCGAAGAGCCTTCGCGAACGACTTGGGTTTGCCTGATGGAACCCGGTCCATCAGATTTCCCAAACTTGCTCCTCGATTGGATGAATCAGGGGAAAATTCCTCCCCATTCTTGGATCTCTTGATACTCTTTCGCATGCCATCTCGAGAATCAGATTCAGAAAACTGAGATCCACCTTGTTTTACATTCAGAACGCTCATATTTGCCCTAACAGAGAAGAAGAAAAACGCACGTGAAGTGCACGCTCACCTAACCCATTTACGAACATCAATCTTAAAATATGCTTTTGGGTGAGACTTCGTATTTTTTACAAGCTTTATATCTATTAATTCATTCATCTTCTTTTACTCCAGAGTAATCTGGATTGAATTGTAATACGAAACTATGTAGTCCTGAGTCATGAGGCTTCTCAAATATGGAAACATATTCATTAATAATAATAAAATTGTGCTCCATTGGAGAAAATTGAATATGTAATTCGTGCCTCAGTTTTTTATTTGAATTATATATTTCGTTATAAATAGTAATACCAAAACTGTCAAGAAGCAAGTACATTCGGGAACATAAAAAAAAAAAAAAATGGTATCGCTTACAAAATTTGCTGTATAAAAAAAAGACAAAATGGCATATCAATTGGCTCGATTGAACCTTTAATCTTTCCACTATATATCTTAATGCATGATTTTGTTTTCTTCATTGATTTTTTTTTGCTCGAATTTAATTTTTCAATTTTTTTATTTGTTATGATATAGAGCCCATTTGTTTGGCATTCTAAAAAAAAGCAGCTTTTATGTCTTGCTTATTTTAGAAATGTTTTTTATAAAAATTTAAAAAAAAATTTAAAAAAATATTTAGTTTTGAAAAAAAATACTTGGCTTTTAACTTATGCTTTTTTTAAAAGATAAAATTTGTTGCTTTAAAACAAAAGCAGATTTTTGACCTTAAAATTTTAATTTTCCACTCAAATAATTATGATTTTAGGTCGGACTTAGGATAGGAAATAATTTAAATGGGTATATAATTTGATTTTTGATGAAAACCTCATGAAATATGAAAGTTTTTGTAAGAAGGTCGTGATTTTGAAGATGAGAAAAAATTGATTATTTTTTGGGATAAAATTTAATTTGAGGTCTTGGTCATTGAATTTTGAGTGAGAGAGAGTTTAGAACGGTCTAATTAGTTCAGTTTTGTGGAGATTTTGAATAAAAAGTGAAGAGTTGGAATTTTTAGGTAAAAGGAAACTGACAAAATACTTCATTGTAAAAATTAAGAGAGAGAGAAATTAAATTTGAACAAAAAAAAAATTATTAAAAAACTAAAATCACTCATTTAGCATAATAAGACGAGAGAAAAACATCTATCCTTTTAGAGGATATAAGTTTATATCCTTTTATATCTAAACCGTTGATTTTCGTCCATCAACAGTTATAATTTATTGGATTAAAATTATTAATTAATTAATAAAAGATTTGGCCCATTAAGTTTGACCAAATAAATTATAACAGTTGATAGACGGAAATCAACGGTTAGGATCTAAAATTATATAAACTTATATCTTTTAAAATGACAGATGTTATTCCTATGAAACGACTAAACTGCAATTAAACCTAAAATTTATTGTTAGAAGTCTAATAAAAGGGGAAAACTAATATTACGTAACATGATATAAATTTTTTTACCTACTCACCCATTAGTTTTCGCACTAGCATTTTTTATTTTTTGTTTTTATTATATGTATGGGACCACATAATTTTTGTTTGAGTAGAAAAAATGCTTAAGATTATGTTACATGATGTTAGGTTTACCCCTAATAAAAACATCACAACAAAGGCATAAAGTCTAATTAGGTAGACAAAAAACAACAGCTACATGTTTATTACTGGCAACTGAGAAACGTAAAAAGGAAACACAAACACATACACATTTTATTACTGGCATCTATTGGTGGAATTCGATGACTATGCACCTAATTAACCAAACCATACTAATCATATAAGCACTAGGAACATTGGTTTGGATAAAATAACAATTCATTAGCAAATCCTAGCCACTTCCCCTAAAAAAGCCTTTAAGCTTTTTCACTTGGGCAGGATCAAGGAATGTAGTCTTTGCCACCAAAGCAGAATCTAATTTATTGCCAAACAATGCAAAATCAACTACCTGCGTCCTAGGATTTGGGCTACTAAAAGCAACAATCACAGTGGCTCTTCCCTTACCAACATTGACTAGAAAATGCAACAATCCTTGTGGGAAAATCATAATATCCCATTTTGTAAGTGTCTTCACAAAAACGGAATTATTTGATGATATAAACCCAGCAGTTACGTGACCTTGCACTATTATTATTAACTCAGAGGCACCTGAATGAGAGTGCATTGGGATTGCACCACCTTCTTCTATGTCTACCCTTGCTGCAGAGAATCCAAGTCCATTAACACCTGGAAATTGATCAACAAGTGCTGGTGTTATTGCACTTTTGAAAAAGTTTGAGGTGTTTCCAGCTTTCAACTTAGAGAACACAAAGTCATCAACTGTTAGTGATGATGGTGACTTGCATGGATACCCTGCAGGGTTTTCTGCACCCTTTAGGTCTGCTACACAGAAGTCTAGGATAGAAGCATTAAGGGAAGTTGGTAAGAGAAAAGCCAAGAGGAAAATGATTCGAATCATCTTTGATCGATGAATGGTGTTTTGGTATGAAGGGAAAGTGGGAATGACAAGGTGTTATATATGCATAAGAAATATACTTGCATGCTTCAGTAGCAATAGCTGTAATGCGACTCCTTCAAACAACTTTAATTTTAGTCAAGCTATTAATTTTTATTTTTGGAAAAATGTTTCTCCTACAATAAAAGATAAAGTTGTCTCATACAATTCCAAATAAAGACATCGTTTTAGGTTTAGTAAAACAAAGTTAGAGTATTTTGAAAATTTCATTTTTCTCTTAAATTATAAATTTTACTAAAATATCCTCTCTCTTTTCAAATCCCAAAACAACGTCATTTTTGGACGGCAAAGATAACTTTGTCCTTTTGTCATAGGAGAAACATTAATCCTAATTTATTGTTTGTTTCTTGAATATACAAAAAAAGACAAAAGTAATTTTTCCAACAAAAAAAAATATAGCTTGTAATTTAAATGAATACAACAAAAGTAAAAGAAAAATTATAGTTTTTAATATTATTTTTAACATTTTTTTATTGAGGTCGGTTATGTTCATAACTTTTTTGTTTATAAGCTTTTACGATCTCAAGTATATATTCCATGGAGGACATTCTCAAGTATTTGTATTCCTCAAAATACATAAACAAGATTCTAAGAGTATGTAAATAAAAGAGTTGTAAATGTAATGTTACTTTTTTTATTGATAGTTACATATTTATTGATTGAGCAATAGTATATATATAAATACTCTTTTCATCAATGAACACTTACGCGAATCCCGCTATAAATTTATTCACCCAATAATTTTCCTTTTTTTTTTTTGGTAAACACCCAATAATTTCCCTTAATATACAGTCCAATATGTACAAAGAAAAGTCATTAACTATAATTTGATTAAATTAATCTAATATGATATTTTGAAATAATTAAATAACATAATAATACATCGTTAAATATAATTGTAAGCTTAATAATGTAAATGTAAAATTCTTTTACATTAAGAGTGAATCAAAATTAAATTCATAATGTATTACTAATATAGCAAATTTTCCATTAATGAACCAAGCCTTCGGGAATTCCGCTTATTAGTTTTATTTATCAAGAAAATTTTTTTGATGCAATATTAGTGAGAATTGAACACATGATATAATATAAATTACTCAAATCCCTCAGCACTAGACCAATTCTAGTGGCTTAAGAATTTTTCTTATTACACCATAAGCGTGTATTGAAAATCATAAATAGTTTTATTAAATAAAATTAGATGTAATTGGTCTATATTATTATACGATGAGGTTTTTTATTTTAATTATTTTATTTTTCACAGATACTGATCGCTGTAGTCCTAATGGGCTAGATTAATTCGATTTTGAATTTGAACGTCTCCGTTCTATCCAATAACTGTGACTTTGAAGAATCAAACCTACTAATATTAATAAAAAGTTATAAACACTCTTTTATATTGTAGTTATAATAATTGCCTTCAAGCCTGTCTATTATTATTATTTATTTAAATATTATACTCTATAATATTTAAACATAATTTTTTTAGTTATTTTACTTCACAGATAATTTTAAATAATATTTATTTCTTAAGGCATTCCTCAATGCATGCATTATGTGTGCTAGACCCGATGCCCCCTAATAAAGTGGCTTAAAGAGAGGAGGGAAGGAAATGCAGACAACGGATCTATCGGCACCGATTTTATTTTTATTTTTTTCTTACAAAAAAGCCGGCTAGGGTTGACTAAAACTCTCCATTTCAATACATTTACAAATTATCAATACAAAATAATTATTAAACATAACTGGATGCACATGCAAGTAGTGTTTAGGAAAAATAAACTCATATATAACACTATAATTTTATATGAAAATTAATCTTTTCACTAATTGAATAATCACTTACAATCAACATATGCTTTATAATTAGTTCCCTTTCTTATTTGTGGTATTTTTTATCTACTTTGTAATACTTTAATATGAATTTTTGGGTGTTAATTGTTTTGCAAAGGTTGTCGTGGAGCTATATTTGTTTTTTGTTCATTTTTCTCTGTTAAATTATTCAAAAAAAAAATTTAATTATCTAAAAAGATTAGTTTAGAATCTCTTAAGTCTGCTTTTTGTTTTAGTATATTTTAAATTTTTTTTTTTTTTTTCTTAGAGAACTTATTGATTACGTCACACTTACGTCACGTTTTTTTTATATGAAAGTACGTTATAAATCAGTTTGGATAATAAGAAATACATCGTCATCTATAATTTATTGACTATATAATAATTAAAGTTACATATTATGGATTAGTTTACTTAAAGATTATATTTATTTTATCTTTCTATAAATTTTTATTAATTTTTACTAAAGTTATTAATGTCGTTAGATTAATATTTAACTAAATTTTTGCGATAATTTTTTTATATTAGATGATGAATTGATTTTAAATAAATAATTTATTATATATATAATATTCATAATTGCGAGATAGATAAGATGAGAGTTTTAATACTTTTTTGTAAGGTAGGATTAATTCGTACCCATTTGTGATTGGATACCTGATGATTTATAAATAAAAATAAAAGGTTAAAGATAGGTGAAATTTCTTGTGCTTCCGCTCTATTATTAAACATTGAAATTAAAGTGTTGATAGATTTTTATTTAGAAACTTAAACATTGAAATTCTGATAGTATTGCTATTTATATGAAGATTTTTTTTTTTTTTTTTTTGGTAAAAATTTATATGAAGATTTGATTTAACTTAAACTTATACATTGATGGAATCTTTTATTTATTTAAAATTCTTAACTCATAATTTTTATTCTTTTAGATCTTGGCATTTATTTTTATTGTATACTATTTTTTTTAAAGACTAAACATCATTTTTGGTCCTCAGCAAATTTTACGATGTCTGTTTTAGTCCCTAGCAAATAAAAAGGCTATTTGTGATCCATAAGAAATTCAAAATGAACTAATTTAATTGAAATCGTGGTCCCTCACAAATTCAAAAAAGATCCACATTAGTCCCTCAAAAGGACTAAAATAGGTCCACTTTGAATTTCTTAGGGATCACGAATAGTCTTTTTATTTGCTAGGGACGAAAGCGAGCATCGTAAAATTTGATGAGGACCAAAAAGGATATTTATTCTTTTTTTTAAATTAATCTCAAGAAAGGAAAACAATTTTGAACTGTGTGGCTTACTACTGGCCCAATACGGAACCCATAATTTCTTATCAAAGTAAAGCCAACTAAGTACAATTGACATCCCACTTCAAAAGGCCCAGTTCAAACCCATTCGGTATATGGCAAGTTTCCGCTACCGTTTGGGTATAAATTCGTTTCCTTAAAAAGTTTAATGATATTGTCCCTGTCAATAAATTTATCTCTGTCAATGATATTGTGTTAATACTTTCTGTTAGGTCCGAGGTAGACCGTATTGCTATATCAGATGGTATGCGCTCAGAGATAATGTATATGTCTGATATACTAGGCTTAAATGCCGAGGTCCCAATCACTGCGTACATACCATCTGGTATAGCAATACGGTCTACCTCGGACCTAACATTGGCGCCGTCTGTGGGAAACGAACCCACGACCTTGTCCAAGCGGTAAAGGAGGAAGAATGAAGGATAGAGGAACTGGCTCAGAAAAGGAACTCGATCTAGAAATTGAGGGTTGAGGAATCGAGGACGTATTTCTAGTGAAAGATGATTGGGTGTGTTCACCCCTTCGTCCCCTCCGGCCTCTACCTCTCCTACCACGAGCACCTTTGGAGGTCTGACGACCTCCTCGGTGACCTCGGAGAAGCTGCTGGAGCCTCTCCTCTTCGGTGTACTCCCTGCCATAAAACCAATATTGAACAGATCTCGGCAACCTCCCTATCATGTCCTCAGACACCTCTCTACTATCATTTCGGCCACTTGAACTACCAGGAGTGTCCATTACCCACTTAAAGAGTGAGCAAGGCAGGAAGCACTCCTCCCCAACAGGATAATGAACAATCAAAAACAGGAAAAATAGAAATCTACAAAGAAAAAAAAAAGAAAATTACCTAGTTGAAAACTGAAGAGAAGAAGTAGCGAATGAAGAGTGTCTTGACAATGGAGAAACACAGGAAAAACCCTATGGGATACGCAGGAAAGCAGGAAGTAAGAAAGAAGCCAGGAGGTGGCAAGCTGATATATATAGAGGATTGGAGAAGTGGGAAGTGCAAAGGCCAAAGGGGGGTCTTCGAAGCGTCTGGGCAAAATGGGAATTTCGCCGCCCTGCACCCCCTGCAATCTCTGCACGCATTTAATGCTCTCAATCATGGCCTATGCTAGGCTCAGTATAGTGCACCTTGCACGATGTGCGAAATACCAATAAATGGAACACACTTGTTCTGTTATAACCGTCATTGCAGGTATGAAACGAAAGGTCAGGAAAGTGTAATGAAACGAAGGGTCATGCCAATAAATTCCGACATCCAAAATCTGCTGACCTCACCAATTTGATCAAGAATCATAACATGAAGATTTGAACGGAGTCACGACCTCCGACCTAGCTAACACATGGGGAATTGGTTCAAGGAGTGGCAAGGTCAAAAATGACCAAGTAAGCAAGAAATCATCTCGGCATTCCGACATACGGGATACCGAGCTGGGGGGAAACTGTTACGGATAAAGGTCTTCCATCAACTGCCGCCCTAGGATATCTCCATAGGAGATATGGCCAGATCTCAACAGTTGAAACAAACTGATTGAGGCCGACTAAGTCGGACAGAATCTCAACTGGGGGAGCTCAGACATCCCTAATAATGGCTCTCAAATAATGTGTCAAATTTCAAATTTAACACTGTTGTTAAAAGATCTTACCGCTATATATATATATATATATATATATATATATATATATATATAGGGGAATGATCCATTTGCAAACTTTTTTTACAAATACACTAAGTTCTCCCGGGAGAAGACTATGTTCCCCCGGGAGAAGATAGTGTGACCCAGTGTTCTCCTAGGAGAAGATAGTGTAATTTGTAAGAGTTTGTAAAAAAAAAAAAGCTATAAATATAACCCTCCCTATATATATATATATATATATATATATATATATATATATATGGTAAAATCATTTCTGGAGCCGCTTTACGTACAATAATGACAGGTGTATAGTTATGATTCCCCACATTTAATGCTTTCATCATTTGTATTGATATGATTCCTCACATTTAATGCTTTCACGTATATATATGACATGTATTTAATTATTGAACGTACAACAGCTGCAGAAATATAAACCCCCTATATATAATATATGTGTGTGAGAGAGGTAAGATTTTTTGAGATCGGTGTCAAACAAAAAGTGTGCAATGGATAACACCACCAGGACCAATGTCTAATTAAGTAGACAAAAACAACAGCTACATGTTTATTACTGGCAACTGATAAACGTAAAAAGGAAAACAAACACACACGTTTTATTACTGGCATTTATTGGTGGAATTCGATGACTACGCACCTAATTAACCAAACCATATACAAATCTACATAAACACTAGGAACATTGGTTTGGATAAAATAGCAAATATTCATTAGCAAACCTAGCCACTTCCCCCAAAAAAGCCTTTAAGCTTTTTCACTTGGGCAGGATCAAGGAAAGTAGTCCTTGAAACCAAAGCAGAATCTAAATTATTGCCAAACAATGCAAGATCAAGGATCTGCGACCCAGGATTTGGGCTACTAAAACTGAGAATCGAAGTGGCTCTTCCCCTACCAGCATTGATTTGAAAATGCAACAATCCTTGTGGGAAAATCATAATATCCCCTTTTGAAAGTGTCTTCACAAAAACGGAATTATCTAATGATATAAACCCAGCAGTTATGTGACCTTGCACCATTATTATTAACTCAGAGGCACCTGAATGAGAGTGAATTGGGATTACACCACCTTCTTCTATGTCTAACCTTGCCACAGAGAATCCAAGCCCATTAACACCTGGAAATTGATCAACAAATGCTGGTGTTAATGCACCTTTGAAAAAGTTTGAGGTGTTTCCAGCTATGAAGTGAGAAAACACAAAGTCATCAACTGTTAGTGATGCTGGTGACTTGCATGGATACCCTGCAGGGTTTTCTGCACCCTTTAGGTCTGCTACACAGAAGTCTAGGATAGAAGCATTAAGGGAAGTTGGGAAGAGAAAAGCCAAGAGGAAAATGATACGAATCATCTTTGATGAATGGTTTTGGTATGAAGGGAACGTGGGAATGACAAGGTGTTATATAATGCTTTAATGCTATACGTATATATAGGATCTATACGTGCATGCATGCTTCAGCTTGAGCCTGAAGTTTTGGTACTTCAGTATAGCAGTAGCTGTAAATGCGAGTCAATCAAGCAACTTTAATTTGAGTCAAGCTAATTTTTATTTTGGGAAAAATGTTTCTCTTATAGTAGCAAATAAATTATGGGTTTTATAAAAGTTATGTTGTAGGAAAAGTGATTGTGTTATGTTATAGAGATTCGTTTTGCGAGCCAAATTTTTTTTTTTGCTGCGGGCCCCACAAAATGTTGTGTGTAGGAAAATTTGTGTAGTCATGTTAAATGATAGATGATAAACCCATAAATTATCTCCAACATTCTAAAAAGATATCATTTTGGGATTTAGAGAAAAAACTTCAGGATATTTAAAAAATAATAATTTATTTTGTATCATGCATGAATTTTATTAAAATAGCTTATTTATTTTCTCAAACTCCAAAATGATGTCATTTTTGAATTATAAAAGATAATTTTATCTTTGTGAAAGGAGAAAAATTAATGTCATTTTATTTTTATTTTCTTTAACATACCAAAAACACAAAAATAATCTGTAATTTGTCCAACAAAAAAGAAATATAGTTTGTGATTTTAATGGATACAAGAAAAGTAAAAGAAATTTTTAACATTTTTTTTTTAATACATAGTTACATATTTATTGATTGAGCAATAGTAGATATATAAATAATATTTTCATCAATGAACGCTTACGTGATTCCCCCGTATAAATTTATTCACCAAAGAATTTCCCTTAATATACACTACATGCATGTACAAAGAAAAGCCATCAACAGTTTTAGGGGGTTGATATTTATTATATTTATCTCTTTCACACGTAAGAGTGAATGAGACTCTGTAGGATCAAGCGCCCCCTGCATTTTTTATATATGTATAACAGATAGATAAAAATATCTTCTACAACATACATGCGAAACATTAATCACATAATTTTATAATTGATTCGATATATGATTTTAATATTGATGAAATGCGGGCATAAAAATATTTTAATTAGTCTATCATCTAAATTTGTGAAGGGTCGGCTTGACTCAGTGGTAAGCATGTTTACCGTGATATCCAAGGTCCCGGCTTCGACTCGGCTTCTCCGCAAAAGCGGGGTAAGGCTTGACTTGTATGTCCTTCCCCAGACACTCATGAGTGGGTATTGAACTGGGTCGGCCCTTTTTTATCATCTAAATTTGTGTTGACATGTCATTGAATAGATATATTAATATAATATTTTGAATTAATTAAATAATAAAATAATACATTAGTAAATATACACTACCAAAAAAACGCTATTTAGCCACATTCAGAAATGTGGCTAAATCACATAAAAAATGTGGCAAACACAAGCTACCACACTTTTTGTAAATGTGGCCAATCATGGGGTAGCAATTTTTTAACCACATTATTTGTTTTAGTTAACCACATTCTGATTCAGTGTGGTAGCATATATTTAGCTACAATTAAAGTTAAATTTGGCACGGTTCAAATGTGGCTGAAATGATTAAAAAAAAATAGCCACACTGAATTGTGGCTACTTTTTTATTTGCTGAAATTTAACTAAAACAGCATTTATTGCAACATACAAGACAGAGACAATATTGCTTGCTAACAAGACAAATACATTTAATCATGTCTTATCACTAAAAAATGGATGAAACTCCATACATATTCGGCAATTACATAAGAAAACAAAATAAGGATTGGCTTAGTTCAAAATATGGGCTCCTTGGTGGATACACTTTGACAAAACTCTAATGAAACCACCCTGCTAAACTTCAGTTGTTTCAAATACTTTTTCAACTTTTGCAATTGTGTTTCGAGCTTCCTCAATTTCATGACCGGCCTTCTCATATGATTCCTCCAACTCAGCCTGAAAGCGGAAAAAGAAATCCCACATAAAATTAAATCTACATATCCAAATTTAAGAAAATGCAAAGATTAAACTTATTATTATCATGTTTTCTAAATCGGAGAAAATATCTCAAAATAGGTATATACCAAAACATAAGGGGATAAAAAGCAAAGACTTTTTTCTTTTTTTGTAGTGTGATATCCCGAATTAAGAAATGCAATTGCAGAGGCATCTTTAGCCCTATTAAAATAATTTCAAGATCCATCTTTACATGTTTGGATTAGATCAATCAAAAAACTTTTTTTTGTTTTCTCAGTTAGATTCTAATTATAAGCTAATCCAAACAAACACATTAAGGACTTCAATATATACATCTAGTAAAGCACATACCTGCTGCTTGAGATCATAAGGGTCAGCTCCTTTGTCCTTCATGTCAGCTGTTTTGGCAGCTTCTCTCTCAACTTCCTTCTCATAAGAATGCAGCTCCTTATTTTAAGCAACTTACACCCACTTTCTACAATTAAGCAACTTCTTATTTTAAAATGTGCTTTTCCAAAAATTGATTTAGAATAATATAAAGATTAAAGTCAAGAGACATGCATCATATGTCAACAACCCAACAGTTCTCTAGCATGCAATAACTTCTTTCTTTATTCTTTTACTATTTTTGCAATCAATTATACAAATTACATGGATGGTGAGCAAATGCGATAAATAGATCAAATAATAGAAATAGTTTGTCATCTAAAAAAATAGTAAGTCTATTTTCAAGCAGTACCCAATAAACATCTTCCAGATTTCCACTATCTTACTTACAGATGTATCACTTGATTTTCTAAGTTACGCATATTCTTTACAGCTTCCCTAAACTAATGGCATCCAATTTAGCTCAGCTCACGTTATTTGAAAATGCATTAGTGAGTAAAATGTTAGGGGAGAGACGCGATTAGACTCTTATCAAAATGGATAGAGTATGGAGCAAGCTGAGCTACAACCCAGAATCTTTCTGTGACCGGAAAAAATGGATAGAGTGTGGAGCAAGCTGAGCTACAACCCATATTTTTTCAGGTCAAAGAAAGAAAAATTGTCAGAGATTTAATAGATTATATCACTGGTGAAATATCGACCTATTACATCACTATAACCTAAGTATAGGGTCATAGTCAAGTCACAGAGAATCTCAGTGTTCTTTTACTAATAATTTTCTAGCATTTATTAGTTCACACTTAACGCGTAAGAAGAACTAGACCATAATGCAATGTAATGTAACATAATAAAAAGGAATACCTAGAAGCAGCAACACCAGAGACCATCATTAGCAAATCGCCATCTTTAACACCAATGGCACTTAACTTCTCAGAATTCCTCACCTCACTCCCAGAATCTTTCTGAGCTACAACCCAACTGCAAAGCCTGGACAATAAAGCATGCAAGAGATACTATGACTCAAGAAGAAAATCACTAAAAAAAAGGGCCTCCATATAAATAAAGTATGCAACCTTAGCTTAGACTTCAGACTGACAAAGACACTACCATTAATTACAGCTTAAAATGAAATCCTTTTTCTGTTTCTTTTTTATTTTAAGAAAAATCTCAATTAACATATAAAAAAATTCTGTTAAGGACAAAATGCCGAGCAAAGACACAAACATTTAAGCAGGTATCAACATGTACTCAAACATTTTTACTTAACGAGAAATAATCGTATAGCAATGAGCAAATTTATTATTTTCTTTTTCGATCTCATCTTTACAGATCCATTTGTTTAACTAAGTATAGCAAAAAATAGTAGTATAGCGAAAAATCAATTTGTTTAACTAAGTTTAAGAAATAGAATAGTGTAGAGTCCATTACCTGAACCCCAAATTTGCAGCATAACCAAGAAGGTACCCTAGTGGAAGCCCAAACAAGTAATAACAACCAACATTGATGTAAGCCACCAGTGTTTGCCACCCACCTCCAACAGCAACACCTTAAGAATGATTTCAAAATTGTAAATAGGATAAGATAATTGAATGATGAGCAACGTAGCAATCAATTCATACTTGAAATCACAGGTTGAACGCTATTTAGAACCATGAGCAAAAAAGAAAAGTGTTAGCAGAATCACTTTTTGATAAGAAAATGGAAAAGGACCTGTAAGAAAGTATAATATTTGTAGGTGGACTCATTTCCAAAGCAATTGATTTTTTAGAGTCAAATAATTTTTTGGGCATGTTGAAAGTGTCGACCTGCAGAACACCAGATACAGAACTTGATAGGACAAAGTCATCTGACCTGAAGAAGAGCAAGAGCATTGCACACTCGATTTGATTGTGCTGGAGTAAGATTTGGTGGTGAAAGAACAGGGTATATTGAAACTATTTCCTGAAAAAAAATAAAAATATCAAATCCTGTAATAGGAGGGCAAAGAAGAAGGCTCCTTTTTATTGGGGGAAAATATTAAAAAAGAACAAAAAAATTAAGAAATTCCAACGCTTAAAACAATCAAGAAACGAAATATTAGTTAGTTTGAGAGTATTCATGCATCTAAAATATAAAACAGAAATTAAACGAGGAGAAAAGAAAGTGCAATTTAAAGAGTATGCTGAAAAAAGAGTACTCTAACTAATCCTCACAAACATTTCTGGCATGACATGACACGGTACTTTGAGCAATTTTAGAATGAAAAGTTTAGAACTTCTAAATTAAATCACACCTTCGTTCTAACTCGCCCTCCTCACCCTGTCAGTTTTTTTTTTTTTTTTTAAATTGTAAAAAATAAAAGGTGTTGTTTGAGTCTACAAGCATTACCAAATTCCAACCAGAGAAAATTAGCCAAACCATATAACATACGAATATTGGAACAAAGCTAATCTGCAACAAACATTACAATCTCAGTTTAATTGTATTTCGGAATATATAATTATGTTTTGATAGAGAAACACTAACTCTTTTTTTTTTAATGATTTATTTCTGTTTCCTTTTAATAATTTTGTAAGGTCAAATCAAAGACAAGTTTCCAAGAGTGTAAACCGAAACCCTAGATTTTAGCTACAAAATAACCAAAACCAATTAAGTTAAAAAAAAAGGAAGAAATTGAGAGAGAGAGAGATATGCACAAATAGAGAATGAGATCTCCATCCTCTCTGTTAGTGGAAACAAGGACCTCTTTAAGCTTCACAATCAGAGTCACATGAGCTCTAGAATCCTTGTCCTCGCCGGCGAGTTCTCGTCATCGTTGTCGTGGTGTTCGGTGCTAATGCTGGATATATGAGAGAAAGAGAGAAAAGAAAAGGGCATGTAAGAAAGAAATGAGTGAATGCTGAAACTCGATAGATATGTGGAGCGGGCCTTTAAGATTATAGAATTCGGGGAGAGATGGGCCGGGCTTAATTCGCCACATTTTTGTCACCGTGTAGTAAAATTGGAAATCTTATAAAATTATGGCTAAAATAATGTGGTTAAACAGCATTTTTCTTGTAGTGATAACTGTAAAGCTTAATAATGAAAAAGTAAAATTCTTTTACTTAAAGAGTGAATCAAAATAAACAAAGCCTTCAAGAATTCCGCTTATAAATTTTATTTATCAAGAATTTTCCTTATTACACACTTCATGTGTATTAAAAATCATAAATAATTTTATTAAGGAGAATTAGATGTAATTAGTCGATATATTATTTTAAAAATAGGTTTTATATTATTTTATGTTTGATTGGCATCAATCGATGTCTGAAGTTCAAATAGATCCAATTAATTGGGTTTCGGATTTGAATTTCTTTATCATTTTACAAGAGTTGCAATTTTCAGGAATCGAACTTACTACACTTTAGGAAAATTAAATTTAAGACCTAACCGGGATGCTATAAGTATAAGTGTATAACTCTTGTAGGAGGTTTTTCATTTTAATGTTTCACTTTTATCAAAATATAAATACTTATTTAAAATAAAACTATAAAAAATTATAAACACTCTTTAGGGGTGGCAATTCGTGTTCATGGGTCGGGTTCGGGTCAACCTGAGTCTGACATGAACACGAATAGGCTCAACCCGAACACGACACGATTAACAATTCGTGTTACAAATCTCAACCCGAACACGACCTGTTGATTAAACGGGTTGACACGATACAACCCGAATTTGAACATAACCTGTTTTTTACACGACCCAACACGACCCGACACGACCCGACCCAACACGACCCCACCCCACCCCACCCTCCCCATCTCTATCAGCGCCCTCAACATTTGCATCTCGAGCATCAACCTCCTGCTCCATCATTTCAGTGCTATTTGTGATTCAAAATCCATCTACATGTATAAATGATGACAATAATATAAATAAGAAATTTATGTAAAAAATAAAACCCAAGTAACTAATAAGAAAAATAACAACATACCGTGGTTACTGACTTACTGTGTAACAAATTATTGTGAGATATTATTTTTTTATTTTTTTTAAAAAGAAATTTGATGCAAACTATAACTAGTTCATGTATCAATCAGAACACACTTGGAAAGGTTACGCAATTTGTCTTCTTCAATTATTTTGTTTGATATCTTCATTGTTTTTAATCAATTTGTCCCTTCCTCCCTCCTTTACAGATTCCTTTTTAGCTACATACGACTCCAGCGCATATATGGGAAAGACGAAGTAAAAGGAGCTGAACAATTTAATAAAGCAAAGAGAGAGATGGGCAGCGAAGACCTAGAAAGCAAAGATAGAGATGGGCAACGACTATAATAAATCAAAGACGTTGAACAATTTATTCATACCTATTTGGTGGAGGTGGAATAAGGTTCGCAGAGAGAGAAGTACCAGCCGATGCGTTGCGCCGCGAAGAGTGAAAAAAGAACCCTAATATTTAGTTTTTATACCATGAGATAAAATGACCATAACAACCCTATGAAATTGCGGGTCAGCAGGTTCACGGGTTGACCTGTAACCCGACACGAATTTTTTCGTGTTATTTTTCTTCAACCCGAACACGACCCATTTATTAAACGGGTTGACCCGAACACGAAAATTTCGTGTCGGGTCCGGGTTGGGTTGACGGGTCGTGTCATAAATTGCCACCCCTAACACTCTTTATATTGTACTTATAAGTTATAATAATTGACTTCAGGCCTATCTGTTATTTAAAATATGAGGAAGGTAAATTTTTTTTACAACCTCTTACAACCATATCTTATTATCGTTGATTTCCGTCAATCAACGGTTATCATTTATTGTGAATTAATAATTAATTAATGAGTTTAATTTGCTAAAATGATAACCATTGATTGGCGGAAATCAACGGTGATAAGATATGGTGGTAAGAGGTTGTAAAAAAAGGTTGTAACTATAATCTTCCCCTTAAAATAATTGTATAAAAAATATAAAAAAAAATTATATTATTTTAGTTCATAGATAAAACAGTATTTATTTCTTAAGGCATTCCTTAATATATGCATTATGTATGCTAGATCCGAAGGCCCCTAAAAAAGTGGCTTAGAGAAAGGAGGGAAGGAAATGCAGACAACAGATCGGTACCAATTAATAATTTATTTTATTTTATTTTAAAAAGTCGGATAGGGTTGACTAAAACTCTCCATTTCAATACATATACAAATTATCAATACGAAATAATTATTAAACACAACTGGATGCATAAGTAGTATTTAGGAAAAATAAACTCATATATAACAATATAATTATATAATTGCATGTATATGAAAATTAATCTTTCACTTATTGAATAATCATTTATCATCAACATGCTTTATAATTAGTTCCCTCTCTTATTTGTGGTATTTTTTCTTTACTTTGCAATACGGGAAAGGTTATACTTACTACCTATTTTTTCTTACTACTTCTTACTACTAAATTTTAACCGTTGATTTCCGCCAATCTAACAGTTTTAACTTATTGAAAATTAATAATTAATTAATAAGTATGATTCCATAAATTACAACCGTTAGATTGACGGAAATCAATGGGAAAGATTTGGTAGTAGGAGGTAGTAAGAAAAATAAGTAGTAAGTATAACCTTTCCCTAGTTTAATATAAATTTTTGGGTGTTTCTTTTGCAAAGGTTGTCATGAAGATATCTTTGTTTTTTGTTTCCTTTTCTCTGATAAATTATTCAAATTTTAAATTTTTTTTAATTATATATAAGGTATAGTTTAGATTAAGTCTGATTTTTGTTTTTGTATATTTTAAATTTTTACCATTTTTTCTGATAGAACTAATTATGTCACACTTTTTATATAAAAATACGTTATAAATCAGTTTGGATAATAAAAAATGGGTAAAGTGTGTGTCATTTTAAAGGATGTAAAGTTGTGTCATTTTAAGAGAGAGAAAGAGATAGATAAAGGAAGAGAGAGAGTTGACAAAAAAATAAAGATGTGGGTCTCACTTCTTTATGAGAGTGAAAGGATATAAATTGTGTCATTTAAAAGGATAAACATTTTTCCCATAAAAAATACATCGTCATCTATAGTTGTTGACTATAAGTAAAGTTACATATTATGGATTAGTTTTACTTAAAGATTATATTTATTTTCTCGATCAATAAATTTTTATTATTTTTTTTACTAAAACTATAAGTGTCGTTAGATTATTTTTTAATTCAATTTTTTGTGATAATTATTTTATATTAGATGATGAATTAATTTTAAATTTATCATTTATATATATATATATATAAGTGCGTGATAGGATAGGATGTGCATTTAATATTTTTTCAAGACATCGCATACCAGATGATTTATATACATATTGAAATTAAAGTGTTGTTAGGTTTTATTTAGAAACTTAAACATTGAAATTCTGATAGTATTACTCTCATGGGCGGACCTAGTAGAGGGGCGTGGGTCCGCGGTCGTCCTCCTTAAACTTTCATAAGTCTTAATAATTAGCCCCTCTCTAGCAAATATTCATAATAATTAGTTCTTTTTATTAATCTTAATAATATTTATAACTTTTTTTTTGATATACCCAAGGGTTTCCTCACCCCACATATGATGGGATTAATCATTTTCGCGGATTAAGAGAGCAAAGGTTTCTCCGTTACCCAAGTCTTAATAATATTTATAACTTTAATATTTAAGTTTGTTCCCTTTGGTAAAAAATTCTGGGTCCGCCACTTACTCTTAATATGAAGATTTGATATAACGTAAACTTAATTTATTAACTTAAACTCTTACTCTTAAGATTTGATAGTATCTTTTATTAATTTAAATTCTTCACTCAAAATTTTTGTACCTTTGGATCTGGCCGTTTAGTTTTATTGCGTACTATTTTTTTTTATTTTTTAATCAATCTTAAGAAAGGAAAACAGTTTTGTGGCTTACTACTAGCCCAACACAGAGCCCATACTTTCTTAACAAGTTATTTGCATATGGCCTAG
The DNA here is from genome assembly GCA_032173675.1 of Gastrolobium villosum. Lineage (NCBI taxonomy): Eukaryota > Viridiplantae > Streptophyta > Magnoliopsida > Fabales > Fabaceae > Gastrolobium > Gastrolobium villosum. Next base: position 51,513 of record JAVKPL010013441.1, on the reverse strand, counting down.
CTTTGGATAGAATCCCGATTGCATGTGTCCATGTGATGCTTTTATTTTATCAATCCTTTTCCAAAGTAAACGATAATGATTTTCCAAAAAAAAAAAAAGTAAACGATAATAATAAAAAAGTAAGTTGGAGTAATTGAGGTCCTTCCTTAATCAGGGCAAAACTATACTTTTTAAGTAGGAATAAGCATGAGATCATTTTCTGTACATCTATAGTAGGTATATTTGTTATTCAACAAGTGACACTTGGATAAAAAAAATAATTTTCTCTCCTTTCTATAAAATATGACAGTCATTCTTTTTTCTATTGGATAGATGCACTGAATGAATGGTACAGCAATAGTACCATAGATATTTCCCATAAAGATAAAGAGTTTGGAAAAGGGACAAAATGTACTGAAGTTTCAAAATGCATATTTTCATTACATTTTTTCTCTGTTTTATCAAAAAAAAGTTGTTTATTGAAAAATTATTCAAATATTATTATGGTCAGATCTTGCAAGATCAAGAGTAAGTAAACAATTTATAAATGTATAATAGAATAATACATTTACGGCATTATAATAATGTACATTTTTATATATAGTATGAATTTCTTTTTTAGAGAGGTTGTACTTATAATTTATTTTTCTTTATAGTGTCTTATAATAATTCTTTTTATCGTTGGATCAAAATTAAATTAATGACTCTTACTTAATATTATTTTATAACTGTTGATTTAATTTTAATCCAAAAATAAATAATATGATTGTAAAAGAATAAGTTATAAATATAGGGTTTAAAGTTTCTCTCACCAAAATATACACATAAAAGTATGTGAGCTCATTTTTTTTTCTTTCTCTATATAGGGTTTAAACTTATCTCTATTTTATTTTTATGTTTATTCTGGTGAACATTAGATAAAGTTAACAAAATTAACTTTAAAACTTTAAACCCTTAAATATAACCTCGCACTTTCTTTTTAATTTATTAAACGTAAGTTAAAAAAATTAAAAGATGAAAAGTCAAAAAAGATATAATTGAAAACCATGTCTAGATTCATTTATTACATAGATTGATCGTATGTTCCTCCTTTTTGTTTGTTATAAAATCAACCCTTTGTAGTGAAATTTACACACAGTAAATCCACCACGCACACACACGTGTGTATATATATATATATATATATATATATATATATATATATATATATATATATATATATATATATATTGGGGTACGATATTTTTATACCGGTGTAAGATTTAGAAGTCTTACACTCAATCTTGACAATTGATCCACTTGTATCCAATGACTTACATTACTAAAAAATTTGAGCCCTTGGATCTAAATAGGATCAACGGACAAGATTAAGAGTGTAACTTACATTGGTGTAAAATAATCCTGGCCTATATATATATATATATATATATATAGCATCAGCTTCATTTTATATCGATATAAGATTAAGAAGTTTTACGTTACACCTCAACCATTAATTTTCGTTCATTCAACGGTTATAATTTAGGAAGTCATACCAATTAATTAATCATTAATTACACTACAAATATTAATCACGATTTCCGTCCATCAACGATTGAATTGTGGTAATAAGTCTTACACTGGTGTAAAAAGAATTTGTACCATATATATTATATATATATATATATATATATATATATATATATAGGATCCATCGACACCAGTGTCAAATTCCAATTTTGACACCTCATGTAATAGTCGTTAGATCAAAAAATTTCAACGGTGTCAGATGCTTACAAATCAGAACCGTTGATATTTTTTGATCTAACGGCTAATAAATGAGGTGTCAAAATTGAAATTTGACACTGGTGTCAAAGTAACCTACATCATGTATATATATATATATATATATATATATATATATATATATATATATAGGGTAAAACTAATCTTATGTTACATAAGATAGTTATCTCATGTTGTGAAACAAAATCAAGGTGGGACCCACTAAAAAAAAATCATGATGGGACCCACCTTGATTTTGTTTCACAACATAAGGTACACTATCTTATGCAACATAAGATTAGTTTTACCCATATATATATATATATATATATATATATATATATATATATATATATATATATATATAAATAAAAAACAGTATGCATCAACTTGGGAGATTGGAAATTAAGATTCTCCAGCGACATTAATTGCCAAACCCTTCAAAACAAAGCTACCCTCAAATCTTAATCACATTTAGTTTTGGAACAGAAAAATGGAAACTAAAATCAAACACGCAAATTTATTACTCCACATTGGCACAAGGAATTCACCTAGACCAAGTCTAATGAATTGAAACAACACAAGAAATAATGGATAGATGAGCACAACAATAATATTCGTAAGCATAAATCTAGCCGCTGCCACCAAGAACACCCTTAAGCTTCTTCACTAGTGCAGGATCAAGGAAAGTAGTCTTTGTCACTAAAGGAGTAGGGAAGCTGCTAGCAAACAATGCAAAATCAAGTATCTGAAGGCCTGGGTTTGCACTGCTGAAAACAGCAAAAGCAACAGCATTTGTCTTACCAGCAGCTATTTGAAAATGCAACAAACCTTGTGGGAAAACCATAAGCTCTCCCTTCTTCAGTGTCTTTATATAAACAGAGTTAGCTGATGATATAAACCCTGCTGTGATATGACCTTGCTTCACTATGAGTAGTTCATTGGCACCAGGATGAGTGTGCAATGGGATAACACCACCAGGACCAATGTCTAACCGTGCTGCTGATAAATCAAGACCATTAACACCTGGGAATTGAGCAACAAATGCAGGGGTTACAGCAGCTTTGATTAAATTTGAGATGTTTCCAGCTTCAGTTAAGCCAGAAAACACAAAGTCATCTGAAGTTACTGTAGCAGGTTTCATGCATGGAAATCCTGCAGGCCCTTCTGAACCCTTGAGGTCTGCTACACAAAAGTCTTGGACAGAAGCATGGGAAGTAGTGGATAAGAGAAGAGAAAGGAGGAAAACTATTTGAAGCATCTTGGTCCTATAAGAATTTTGGCTTGAATATTTGGAATGTAAGATTGTGTAGCTATATAATGCTATTGTTATATCATATATAGGAACTTTTCTTGCAAGTTGGAGGCTTAAGATATTTTCATGCAATGAGTAATGACAAGTTGCCAACTGCAACATGGGAGCCATGATAACAACCTATGGATTGTAAAGAAAATTCCTTCTGATAAGGTCCCCCCAGTAGAATTAGACAGAGAAAAAAAAAGTCATTTTCATAATTAAACCATTTGGTGAGTAAATAAGCACTAATTAGATAGGTACGTAGGGAATATATTTAGGTACTAAAGTCAAAGTTTCTGTCTTAGTGAAAAAGGTTTATATTAATTCTGAAGTGTCATTGGTAGTAATTATAACATATCAGTCAATGTACAATTGTACATCATGTTGAGATAACCACCACATTTTTGTCATGTTTGTCAATCAGGTAATTATTATAAAGTTCACAGACAAAGCAATTATTTTCCTTAATTTTGTCGAATAAGGAGATAATTTCAAAGCTCTAAATAAAAATTATTACATAATGACCTGAAAAGGAAACTAATTAGGATGTGGTCCAACATCACATGGGAAGAATATGAAGCTCATACGCAGACATTTTGACAGCTAAAAGCGATACTGTTCTTTCAATAGGAATCATGTAGATTTGTGGATAAGATGAAAGCCCTTCTAGCTAAGATATCTTATCAGTATCATTCTGTATACACGACCTTATATTGCATCATATATCAAAGGACTAGTCTGTTAAGTTTAGACTTTCAACTGTTAACAGAAGGCCCAAAAAAAATACTGCAAAATTAAGAACCCCATCGGATAGTTTTAACATGGAGACAAGCATCTTACTGAAGTTTCTTGTTCACTAACCATTCTAACATTAGTCCCAATACAGGGACTAAAATGTAATTAAACGTAAATTTTATTGAGAGAAATCTAATAGAAACATGGCAACAAAGGCAAAATGTGTAATAGAAAGAAACAAGCGCTAAATTAGTATTATTTTGATTTATTGTTAATGATATTTCTGTACTATTATATTACTAAAAAATTCCAACATTTTTATTGTTCTTGCAACCAATTTTATAAAATTGAGTCAATAGGTGCTGGATAACTAGTTCAACCAATGAATTATTAGAACTAGATGAAAGTGTCATGGATAATTATCATAATTGTTTTTTGTATTTTCTCGTTGGGAAAAGTGTGTGTCATTTTAAAGGATACAAAGTTGTGTCATCTTAAGTGAGAAAAAGAGATAAATCATGAAAGAGAGAGTGAACAAAAAAAATAAAGGAGTGGTCTCACATCTTTGTGAAAGTAAAATGACACAAGTTATATCATTTAAAAAAATAAACATTTTTTCCTTTATCATTTTTTATTTTTTTACTAAATAACAATGCCACACCATAACAAATATACATATATAAGTAAAGTGGACCGAAACCTCAACCACACTACTTCAAGCCCACCAATGGTTTTGACAAACAACGGGAGAGGGGCTAAAAGTTTTAAATGTGATTAAGATCCGATTCGAAATTAATCTCATAATCGGCTCATAGAATTAAAGTTTATGGGGATATCGGAAGCCAACTCTCCTTAAAGAGATAGTTAGAGTCATATACCCTATGATGCACGGATACGGACACGGGACACGACTCGACACGTCGACACGTTAATTCTAAAAAATGTCATATTTGGACACGTTGAGACACGTTTTGATATTAAATAAAATTTTAATATATAATATAATTTATATTTAATACATATAAGAGTCCATGATAAGTCATATAACTAATCAAATATTTAAATTTCATAACATAAATAAAAATAAAAATAATTTTTTTTACTTTGTTAATTTTTCATATCATATTTCAGAACAGAAAAAAATTAATTTATAAATTATTTTTTATTTAGTTAATAAAATAAAATTAAGATTAAAAAAAAAACGTGTCCCAGCGTGTCCGAACGTTGACCGCGTGTCAGAAAAGGTTGACTGTGTGTCCGAAAAACGTGTCGGAACGTGTCCGAGAGTTGATCGCGTGTCCGCAAATGTTGACCACGTGTCGGATGCGTGTCCATGTCGGACACGTGTCCGACACATAAATTTTGTAAAAATAACCGTGTCCGTGCTGGGTAGCATATACCAACAAAAAAAAATACATGATCTGTCTGATTTTCTATGAACTGACCAGGTAACAATTTTTATTGTGAAGTCAAGCCTGTTCATAATGGTTGTTTAAAGTTATCATTTTATTATGCTCTCTTCGGATTAGTTGTATGATCAATTCGTTAATTCACGTGTTGAACCAACCTATGTGAGCCTTTTGGCAAAAGCACCATTTTAAAATTTTTGGACAGAAGAATTACCCGATTAAAGTTGATTGGATAAGTTTTTCCAAAGTAATGCAGTCAAACATGTCACCTATGCTGAAGGGACTAGTCCCGTCACTGATACTGACGGGACTCGTGCCACGTCAGCGCCACGTAGGCAGTCTAATTACCATAAAGCTTCGGAAGGCCATAACTTGTGACTCAGGTATCCAAATCACATGATTTTTTTTTTGATTTCACATAACTTTTCGAGATCTACGTAATGACACCTCATTTGATATATTTTATCTCGCACAAACATAGTTTGAATTTATAACAATTGTACCACAATCACAAGAATGTTTATTCATAAAATCTTCAAACTATGTTTGTGCGAGATAAAATATATCAAATGAGGTGTCATTACGTAGATCTCGAAAAGTTATGTGAAATCAAAAAAAAATCATGTGATTTGAATACCTGAGTCACAAGTTATGGCCTTCCGAAGCTTTACGGTAATTGGACTGCCTACGTGGCGCTGACGTGGCACGAGTCCCGTCAGTATCAGTGACGGGACTAGTCCCGTCAGCATAGGTGACATGTTTGACTGCATTACTTTGGAAAAACTTATTCACTCCGCTTTAATCGGGTAATTCTTTTGTCCAAAAACTTTAAAATGGTGCTTTAGCCGAGCCTTTTTTCATAACATGATGACAACAATCAAACTATTTTATTTTTCTCTACACTCAAGCTACCTTATTGATATAAAAAGTTTGATGACAATACATTAAAATTTAATTCCCATCATTTGGGAAACATTCAAACAATAGCAATATTGGAATCTTGGCATTTGGGACTGGAACTGAGCAATCTAAAATTAAAGGGAATCACACAAACATTTTATTACTGGCAATTATTGGTGGAATTCGATAACTAAGCACATAACACCAAACAGGAACATTGGTTTGGATAAAACAGCAATTCATTAACACAAACCTAGGCAATACTCGCAAAAACCCCTTTAAGCTTTTCCACAATGGCAGGATCAGGGAAGGTAGTCTTTTTCACTCATTAGTAATAATTTGGTGCCATAGGCTCCCTCTACGCCCGGCGTTTAGCCCTCACACTTGAGAGGGGGAAGCGCTATCTTTTCCCCCTACCAGCATTTAGTTGAAAATGCAACAATCCTAGCGGGGCAAGCTGTTATATTTTACTGTATTAATGCTCTACAGAATGTGAACATGATTTTTCCTGGTATTCCTTTGTATTCTCCGCTCCAAAGTTTTTATTGGACAATAACTAGGAAAAATAAGTAGCATACAAAATGAACAATGATTCTCCACATACTCATGACCATTTTATGTGTCATGTTATTTATTCTGCGGTTATACTGTTTGTAATAGTTTCAAATGTGTCAATTCCCCTGCTGTCCCTGAAATTCTTTTCAGAAGGTAAAACGAAAGGGGAAAAAACAGTGGTATTTCACTGGAAAGCTAATATGAACGGCAAAGTAGAAATGCTCTGATGAGAATTGGAAGACAGTGAAACAGCAGAATAATTATCGTGACATTATCTCTGCATATTAAATAGGAATAAAAGTTGACAAAACCAAAACTACATGGACAGAAAAATCACTACTGAGTGAGCACCACCTAATGATTAGTCTTTTTGTCAGTATAGGCTTGCTAGATAAGCAAGAAGCAACCAACATGTTTTCAGAAGCAAACTAGACTCTTCCGCACACCTCGAGGATTTGGTTTGAATTATGGCTCATGAAGGTCTTCTGTTGCTACTTTCGGCAAGTGCACCGATCTACAAGTAATAAAGTGATTAAGTAAGATATCGTTCCCACGAGGATTAAATTCAAGCACCGATTCGCTATTGTTAATTTAGTTGAACTAATAAAAAGGAAGGTAACGTAATTTGTTTGTTGAAAAAGTTGATAACATGTAATTAAAATTCTGAATGTAAAGAAATAACGGAAAATAAATGATAGAATTAACTAAAAAAATAAACGTAGTTAGGGTTCTGACTTCTCCTAACCTTCTCAATACGTTATGAATTAACTTGTTAAGAACCTGCTCTTAATGTATTGCCAATCGATCCTGTCTAAGTTAATTAGGGCTCAATTCCTTGTTACCCTAACCTATGTAATCTTGGAAGAACTCTAGTTCCCCGATTATTCCCCAAGAAGACATGCATTAAATTAAGGATCATAGGATTGCATAATTACCTTGTGTCTATTCCTATCCCTATTCCTAGACCACAAGGATTATGATAAATTCATCAAATAGAGGTTCATGCACCAACATTCCTGTTGCCATACAATTCCCAAGGGTCATTCCATAAGGAGCAAACTCATAGAAAGCAATGAACACGGATGAATTTATTCAAATATAAAAAGAGAAGAATTCATAACAATTAATCCATAACATAATGATTTAATCAGGTTCCATCATCCCCTAACTACAGAGAAATTAGCCAGACATGGCAAAATCAAACATAAAAGCAACTATAAAAGCTTCCCCAAACTCCATTGGTGATTGGTGAATCTTTAACAGCTCCAGTGATGAACTGACTCCGATCTGTCTTCGCCGCTTCCGAGCATGTATCCAAGACTCCAAGGCTTTGTTTGGGAGTTTGGAGGGGAGGGGAAGGAAGGGGATCAAGGGGGAGGGAGGGGAAGGGAAGGAAGGAAATTGGAGGATATTCCCTCCCCTTGTTTGGGAGTTAAAAAAATGGTAAGGGAGGAAAATGGAGGATCAATGAGATATTTTTATCATTTTACCCTTTTTAAAAAATTAATATAATTATTATATTTTAATGATTCTTATTTATGTAGTTTTCATATCTTAATGCTAAGGGTAGATAAGTAATTTTTAATATTTTCCCCTTAAACCCCCCAAATTGGGGGAACTTTAATTTTAAGAAGAAGGAGGATTTTGGAGGGTTTATCAAAATTCCCCAATTCCCTTCCCCCATTTTTTTAAACTCTCAAACAAGGGAAGGGCTTACTAAACCCCTCCCCTCCCCTTCCTTCCCCTCCAAAAATCAACTCCCAAACAAAGCCCAAGGATCTCCAGGTGTTTTTCAGTGTGAAGTAGTGAATAACTCTGACCCTTAGATGCCTTTTTAAAGGTGTAGAATTCGCATCTTTTGTAGAATATGCCGATTTGGAACAAACTATATTCCTTGGGCGCTTAAGCCGCCTAAGGCAGTAGGCTTTTCTTCATGTTGCGCGCTTAAGCGCGCTCCTCGTGCTGGAAATTCTTGTTTGTGGCGCGCTTAAGCGCGCTGGAGGGCGCTTAAGCGCGCAGAGGCAGAGACTGAATACGTTCCTAGGGCGCTTAAGCGCGCAGAGGCAGGAGCTGAATGTGCTTTTGGGGGGCTTAAGCCTCCATTGGAGGCTTAAGCTCCCTCTTCCAACAACTTGATAAGATCGAATCTTCTTTGTTCTGATCTTCATTCCTCTGGTTGTTGTCTTCATCTTTATCTAATCTTCCTCTGGATCCTCTTTTTCCAACAAAACCTTTTAAAATAATAAAAATTGATTTAATTAGTTGAATTTCAACTAATGTTCATAATTACCATCTTAACCTTAGTTTTCAACTTGTTTAACTGAATAATTCATATTACTTTAGTCTATAAAACAAGATAAACCGGAGGTTTATCATCTTCCTATAAAGATGGCTGATCCGAAGGTCCCCTTTCAGGACAGTAATTAAGGGTTAAGACCGAGCTTTCTTCCATTAGTTTTAGAGCCAAAAGTAAATGGTATTAAATAATGATAATGAATCATTTCATATTTTATTTTAACAGGATCATGTCATATATTCAATCTCAATCATATTAAAGCTTGTAAAATAAAAAAGTGAAAACGATCACATTAAAAATAGACACATGACATTAGGAGATTGATATATTGTGACATGGTCATATGTTGGGTAAGCTGGGGAGCTCAGGATGGGAGAGATCGTCATTCATGCGATGTTAAGTGAGGAACGATATTAAGTGGACTTAGAAATCTCAATCAAACCTAAAATCTTAAATTATTACCTACATAAATTTTTCCACTTATATGGTTCTTAATTAGTGTAAGATTTCATGTTGAGATATATAGTTCCACATTGGTTGTATGAGCAACTAATGTGGAGTTTATAAGACTTTGGGCACTCCCACCCCTTGAGCTAGCTTTTGGGGTGGTGTATCCCAAAATTCTTTACATGGTATCAGAGTCTTATTGTCCCCCACTTTAAAGTGGAATTAAAAACAAAAAGCACAAAAGGTAAACCAAAAATTGGGCCTGTGCATAATCCACGCTTCAAACCCAAATGGCTCTTGTGTGAGAGGGTGTGTTGAGATATATAGTCTCACATTGGTTGTATGAGCAACTAATGTGATCTTTATAAGATTTTGGGCACTCTCACCCCTTGAGCTAGCTTTTGGGGTGGTGTATCCCAAAGTTCTTTACACTTCATTCACTCACACTTTGATTCCTCAACATCTCTTCATCAAATGTGAGTCTTAGGCCCACAATTTTTCTTCTCAATGAGAAGTTCAAGTATTTATGGAATTCATCAATGATAGGCTTCTCATCAAACATTGGTTCTTCTATCATCACTAACATCTTCAAATTTCTTGGGTCACCACAGACAAATCCATTATTGGCTATGATATTGTTTGACCGGCTGGGAGAGCACATAGCTGGGAAAACTGTCATCTATATATGCCAAGTGAATAACGATATTAAATGAATTTAGATATTACAATCAAACTGTTTCCAAAAAAAAGATATTACAATCAAACTCAAAACTTTAAAGCAATTAATGCATGGATCCTTCCACTTATAAAGTCCACATCTAATCTATTCTTAACCAATATAAGACTTTACTCACTCACACTTGATTCTTCAAAATCATATTAAAAAGAAAAATAAGATTCATTCACATATGTCACAAAACATAAATTTAATCAAATTTACGATATTAACGTTGTAGGCTACTGGGGGGAAAGGAAAACACAAACTAAAACTAAGCGTCTGTTTGGAAATTGTTTTAGAAAACAGTTTTTAATTTTAAGAACAAAAAAAAAAAAAAAAAAAAAAAAACTTGTTAAATTGTTTGTGAGAGGGTGTTATTTGAAAATGATTCTCAAAACAGTATTTGTTTTTAACTTTTAGAACAGAAATTAGAAAATACCTAATAGGTGTTTTTTTTTTTTAATTTATATTCTTAAAAGAATGAAAAGTACATCGAATAATTTATTTTCAGTAATGGTAAAATTGTAATGGGTTTGTCTACTATTATGTTGTAGGAGAGACACTATATCTTATGCTATAATATAAAGTGGTAGAACCATCATTAAAAAAAAAAAATAGAAGTACATTACAGAAGTGTCCATGACATAAAAATAATAGTGTCGTATAACATCATTCTACTATTTTTCTTATGATTAATAAGCACTCTCAGGTTTCGACACTGATTTATCGAAACTTGTTTCAGTACAACAATTAAATCGATTTTTTTTTATTTTTTATTTTACTTCAAAAACATATTCTTAAAACACAATAACAAGCAGGTTTTTTTGTTCTATAATTTTTAAAACTCTTATTAAAATTAATTTACCAAATATATTTTTTTTCTTCTCTAGCTTTGAAAATCAACTCTTAAAAACTATTTTATAAAATAGCTTTAAAAAAAAAAACGCATTGTATTATCTCATTAGTTGAAGTCGCCTACTTCCTTTAAAGATGTCACTGTGATTGTGTTTTCTAATGAATTTTCTTAAAGAATTGTTTCAATGTTTGGTCTATTTCAAATTAGTGAGTTTTTATCCAGAAAAACAAGAATCAATCAATACAGCTATACTCTCAATATATTTGTACCATCGCAAAACAAAGTCGAATAATTTCTATGACATGTATCAATAATACTCGGTGAAAAGGACATTTTTCATTTCCTGGTTGTGGAGGTATTTTGGCTGTTACCCACAATGGACAATAGATATTTATCTGGGCCCAACCTGGAAATTCTTATTTCTTCCTCTGTCTTCACAAATAATATTCATATTAACCCCTCACGGCAATAGATAAAATTACCTCCAGATGTCCCGAAGAAGCAACCATAAGTACAATTATATACATAATATAAATAGCAAATAATAATAAGGTCATATTTCTTATACGGAATCATTACGATACATACTACACAACAAATGAAAGTGGGCGAGAGAAAGAGAAAGAGAAATAAAAATAAATACTAGTTATTATATTTGAATTAAAATCTCTGACAACAAATATCTGTAAAGATAGCTTTACTGTTTTAGGATATAGCTTCTGTCAACAATAAAATTATAACGTCCTTGTCCTGGTTACTCCACTGACTGAGCTTAAGGAAAAGTCATACACTCCATTTCAATATAGCACGACTCAAAACCTTCTACTTGTTGAATAATATATGACTATGGATCTGTAGCGTAAAGGGTGTCAAATTTTTTGAGCAATTTGACATTTATTCACTTATTTGAAAAAATAATAATAATAAAGAGTGTGTAGAAGTATGTGAATTTAGTTAATAATGATGTCATATGGTGCATCCCAAAAATATATTGATCGGACCAGATAATTACAAATGGGTCAATTATGTGATCTTCCTCTACACAACCTGAAATTTATTTTGGGTCAGAACATCTTGCAGTTGGGCCGCTTTATCCCATGAGTCTTCACTGGAACGCGATGAGGGTGTACCTGCAAAACAGTCTGATGCTCAAGTCAGTTATGGTTCAAGCAGGGTTTATTATGCATAAGAAGATGATGTACCTTAGTGTTGATACATGTATTTATAGTGGAGAGATGAGCAGCTTGGAGAGATGTTACTTAGTGATCAAGTTTGTTTTGTCTTGGAGACAAAGTAAAAGAGCTGCCATGTTTAATGTTGAGGAGCTTGCTGTCATGGAGTCTTTAATATTATGCAGTTTGATGGCTGTCATGAGCTTGCTGCTATAGAGGTATCTTTGCTGTCATACATATTGTGTAGCTTGGCAAAACGGGCTCTGCAGTCTTCATTGACTATGAGCTTTCTTAGTAACAAAGACTTTTAGTTTAGATCTTGTATTTGTATAGTATTTATCGAGATCATATATGATAACTGAAATTTATACATGTTATTGACCTACAAATGTCACCATTTCCAAGCTAATGGTATTTGACTAATTAGGGAATTGATCACTCGAGAAATGGTGTTTGTACAATCTTATATGAAAAAAATTCAAATAGATTAATTGGTGTCCATTGTCATGCGATGACATATATAAAAAAAATTGTGAGAAGTGTACGAGTAAAGTTATCATTATTTTCTATCTACCCTGCACTAAGAAATTGGAGTTGAAGCCAATTGAAACTTATCTCGTCAAAAGAAGCAGATGCATGAGTTCATGACTATATGGCAGTCTCGGTACTTTCCTGCCCCAAAATTTATCACTTAATTTACTCTTCCCTGTTTCCTCTGAATATCCTGTAAAGCAATCTGGAAATGTCAGAGGTTTTTTTTTTTTCTTCTACATATAGATAAGATGAAAAAACACACACACACACACTTCAATGTTAATTAAGTTAGTACGATACCAACTAGGACGTAAAGGGAGTTTAAAAAAGAAGATACCATTATTGTTAGATGTAGTTATAATAAGAAAAGAGATTGGAAATACTTATAGTTATAATAAAACGTATCTTCTTTATCATAAAGTCCCCATGGTATGTCACATCTTATTATACTTATAAGGGATACTTCAACGTTAGATGTCTTTCCCTCTTCTGATTATTATTAATGGAAATTTCTGTTATAACTATGGTACGTGCATTAAATTGCATCACTTATCCAACCACTAAGTATTTATTCCCCTTAAGTCGAATGTTGAATTATTGATATCTTATTTAAATTTTTGGGATCTAAAGAGAAAACCAGCATAAGATGTGTGTTGGAAAGAGAATATTTTCTTGAAAACAAGTTAATAATCAATTATGCTAAAACAAATTATACAAGTGAGGAAGTGCATAGAGACAAGTCTGATTCCAGTCAAAGAGGCAAGAAAAAAAAGAAAAAAAAAACTTCTCAGGTGATATTTATAAGCCTGCTATGAAGCAGCACAGAGTCAGGCTGCAAATACTTAACAAATAACAAAAATGGAAAGAGATGAGCTGAAAGAAAATGTAATTCGGGAAATTTTGGGGTTAATGAATGAAAGGGTCAGTTAGGTGTGTCAAAAAAAAGGAGAAGAGCATGTGTTTTGGGGCAGAGGAGCAGAGAGTGAACAGTTTTAACCTCAGAGTGCACTGTCCTGACACCACCTGCCAACTAGCTAGAGAGAAAGACAAGTGCTTTCAATTGCAACAAACAACTCCGAACCTCCCTCTACCCGATAGTCTTTAACTTGCACTGTCCAAAGTAAACTTTTAAAAGTTAAAAATAATATAATCTTCAAGAGAGAGATAGAGAAAATAAATTAAAAAAAAAAAAGTCCTTTCGCTTCCTGCCATTTTCATATTTATTTTTTAATTGTAATAGAAAAATTGTCACGCAACTCTCAAACTTTCATGATTAGTTACCACAAAGTTGGGAGTTTGAAGTTAAACCTACAAAAATAATCATTGCACTTAATCATCATTTCATGAGGATTGTTAGTTACTAGTGAAACCTATAAGGAAAGGGTTTAATATCTCACTTAGTGAGATAGTTTATCTTTTTTTTACAAATAATCAGTATATGATATTCCACTAAAAAAAACATGTATTTTTTGCAGTTGCATATTTTTTTTTCTATCTTTTCTCTTCCGCCATAATTTCATATTGGCCATATATTTTTATATATGTAAGAAATAAACATGATATAAATCAAATTCATAAAAAAAATTCATTAATAAACAAATAAGTAAAGGACTTTTGTTTTAAAATGTGTGACACGGAACACAACACGATGTTGTGTGTGTAGGAAATGTTACTTTTAAAAAATATTATATTTTGAAATGTTTAATATCTTTTGATATCATAAATAATATTTTAAATAAAAAAAAGTATATGATATTCATATCTTTTTATCTGCATTTATAATCCCAAAACAAATTTTTACATATGCAAGATTAAAAAATTATAATTATAAAGATTATAATAAATCATGGAATAAATTAGAATTATAAAAATACCAGGACTATTTACACGCTAACAAAACGACGTCGTATTGGACTTACTTTTAAAATAACTTATTTCGATATGTTATGACAGAAAAAATGAACCCTTTAAATTTATATAGTATATATTAAATTTATATTATATTTAATATTCAATAGTTTAACAAAAAATTAAAATAAACTCATAATATCCATTAATTTTGAAAAAAATCTCAAGATATAAACATTTATTATTATATTTTCAAATTAAATTTTTTTAAATTCTATATATTTATATTGGTATTTAATTTTATATTTTATTATATCAATAATTTAAAAAAAATAAAAATAAACTCATGGTTTTTTTTGATAACATGTGATAAAATTTTAATATTTTCAAATTAAATTTTTTTTATACATTCTAGTATATTTTATTGGTATTTAATTTTAAATATTATTATATCAATTTGAAAAAAGAATGAGTGCGTTTTTTGATAAAATGAGATAAAATTTTAAAATTTTATAAATATTTAATTATATTAAAATATCAAGAAAATATCAAAAAATCTGGGATACCCAACTTCAAATTTTTTGAAGTGGGGATGGAGCATAGTTAAAAGGTTATCATGACTGTACCCAAATGAAACTTAGAGGCCAAATTTGACTGTAGACCAATTTTTACTGACGAAAGAGAGGCACATAATAGGAGAAAATGTAAAAGGGAAAAGCATCAAATCCGTACCAAGTTACCAACATAAAAAAAAAAGAAGCAAGTTTGAGCTCCAGCTATGGCCTCCGTATCTATCAATAAGATGATGCCACACATGCTTAAGCCAAAAAAGATTAAAAATAACACGTACGAGACTTTTTCTCTTATTAAAAAGTTACCATACCCTCGGATTGCAAAAGAGATATAGGCATATATAGCCACTACTATTGCTGAGCAGCTTACACTTCACACATAATCGTATGGCACTATTTTCCATGACTTATGTGGAGACAGCAGAACCAAAGGTGCATGAACATTGAACACTAACATAACATGCATTTGAATTTATTTTTTTCTTCTTTCCTTTGTACATTTGTTTATGGATTTCTGTAAAGACGTCAGAGACAAGGGCAGCAACAAAAGCAGCTGCAGAGAAAAAAACAGAAGCAACAGAGGTGCAGTCATTATAAGAGCAGACTCACTCACTCACTCACTCATCCAGCACATAGAGAAATTGAGAGGAGGTGGCAGAAAGCCAGAAGCATCATCAGACTATCACAGCCATTAGTACTATCCATGCACAGCACAAGAATCTCCTTCCTACCATTAAAATTATTTAAAACTAAACACACCCCTTAAAAAAACCTATCATCCCAACTAAGAGAAAAACCCTCTTTTTTTTTTTAGTCTTTGAAAATCTTATATATTGTTCCTCTTCATACTCTTTCTTTTGGCCTCAACATGATTAGTGCAAGTGCTAGAAATAGGTCTCCATTCACAGCAACTCAGTGGCAAGAACTTGAACAACAAGCTCTTGTTTTTAAATACATGGTAACAGGAACACCCATTCCACCAGATCTCATCTACTCTATTAAAAGAAGTCTAGACTCTTCAATATCTTCAAGACTCTTCCCACATCATCCAAGTAAGTTTTTTTATTATTTTTGAACAATCCAAGTAAGTGTTTTCTGTTTTTCTTTTTAGAATACAGTGTTGGTTATTATTTTATATATCTACTTTTTTATGAGGGACAAAATAAAATTTAGAGCCTGGTTTGTCATAACTCTTTCTCTGGCTGCAGTTGGGTGGGGATGTTTTGAAATGGGTTTTGGCAGAAAAGTAGACCCAGAACCTGGAAGGTGCAGAAGAACAGATGGCAAGAAATGGAGATGCTCAAAGGAAGCATATCCAGACTCCAAGTACTGTGAAAGACACATGCACAGAGGCAGAAACCGTTCAAGAAAGCCTGTGGAAGTTTCTTCAACAACAAGCACAGCCACAAGCACCACACAAACAATCCCATCATCATATAACAGAAATCTTTCCTTGACCAACACCAACATACCTTCAGCATCTTCTTTTCCTTTCTCTCCATTGCCCTCATCTTTGGCCTGTGACTCCCACCAACCCTTTTCACAATCTTACCAAAACTCTTCTCTAAACCCCTTCTTTTACACCCAATCAACATCTTCTAGACCACCTGATTCTGATTTTCCAACTCAAGATGCCACTACCCATCAGCTATTTATGGACTCTGGGTCTTATTCTCAGGATGAAAAGGATTATAGGTATGTAAAAAAAAAAAGACTCCTTTTTTTCTTGTTTTGCTCTTTCTCTTAGTTGTGTTGTTCTACTTGATTATATTCTTGGTGGCAGGAACGTTCATGGAATAAGGGAGGGTGTGGATGAACGAGCTTTCTTCCCAGAAGCTTCAGGGTCTGCTAGGAATTATCCTGACTCATATCAACAACTATCAATGAGTTCTTATAAGTCCTATTCAAACTCCCAATTTCAGAACATCAATGATAACCCAAGACAGCAAGAGCAACATTGTTTTGTTTTGGGTACTGACTTCAAATCAACAAGACCAAGCAAAGAGAAAGAAACTACTGAGACAAACCAAAGACCCCTTCACCATTTCTTTGGAGAATGGCCACCAAAGAACACAGATTCCTGGCTAGATCTTGCTTCCAACTCCAGAATCCCAACCGGTGATGATTCATTCTGCTTTCTTCTTATATATTATCATAAAAAAAAAATTCTTTTCTTTTTTTTTTTAATATTCCATTTCTTGCTTACCTATAAATTACTTATACTTATTTAGTCTCCTTTATGCTTGGCAGATGAATGACGCTTTTCTTATTATGAGCTGGTGAATACGGCCAAGAGAGACTTATTGATAAAGATCAATGTTTTGTGGCTGGGGTGAATTTTCTTTTGCAAAAGGTGTGATGTTATTTGTGTTATGTAGGGGACCACTTAAGGATTTGTGTCTTTGCTTTTTTCTTGATATTTATGTGCTTCTTCCTTCACCTTGAAGAAAAGTGAAAAAAAAAAAAAAAAAAACATGTCTCAGATTTGCACACTTAGTTGTTTGACTGGAAAGCACATTATGTTGGCTATGCAGTCTGCTTTTTTTTAATGGGTGGTAGCAAGTACTATTCAATTTACCTCTGTTGCTTGTGCTTGTTCTGAACCTTTGTTATGTGCATGGACCCAGCACACAACATGTGCAATCAATATTTGCATATTACTACTATTAGGATTAGGAGGGAGGGACACTTTCGCCCCAACAAAATTCTATCTAACTACTTCAAAGGACTAGAGTAGTGACTGGAGATTTAGCAGCATTTAAGGTTTTCAAACTTTGCATCAATATTTCATTGTTCATTCATTGGATATTTTTGATTTTGCTTTGTTTCTTAACCACCAACGTGGGGTTAACCATTTATCCTTAACAATCTAACCGATATGTTCTCTAAGGTCTCTCGGTCAAATATACAATATAATCTAGATAGTGAAAACGTGTGGTCTTGGAATTCTTCCAAGTTCTTCAAAATTTCTCTTCTAACAAAAGCCCTTAACAAAGAAAAAAGTCACAACAGAAGAGTACTATTGTACTACTTATTCCCTCCACCCAGAGGGGTATTTATTTGTTTGCAAATTACAATTTTTATGTCTGAATTATATCTATTATTTGGGATATATTTCAAATGTAATGATTGTGTCTAAAAAAAACTATTTCAACTCAGAATTTTACATAGTAAATATGACTAGCATAGCAAAAATCGTTGTCTAATTTTCAAGTGAATCTATATAATTGGAGGATATTAATGGATTGATGGTTAAGGTCAAACATGTCAGCTTAATTGGCCTAAACGTTTTAGGTCTTTACTCGTAACGGACGGTTCCTGTTGAATGGAATATGCCTATTTTGACAGTATTACTGTTAACCTGCAAAAAATTATTAACAAACTGTGTTTGGGGATTGCTGATCCTCTTGTTAGGTTCTTGTAAGATGTTTCATGTGAGTAACGTTACCTTAACAAAATTTGTCCCCAAGACACCAAACAAATATTGAGGTTGTGGGTAACATAAATTCAGCTATTATTCTATACATATTACGAAAAAATAAAGAAATTGAGGTTGTGACTACCAAAAATTCAGATATTGTTCTATACATATTGCAAAATAAAAATAAAAGAGAGAGGAGGGGGGGGGGGTGAGGGCAACCAACAATCCTTGTTTTTATAGAAAACTGAATGTGAAATATTATAAGGGAAATAATACTCTTATGTTACATAAGATATATCTCTCATGTCACACTCACATAAAAAGATGTGTTCCTCTCTTTTTTTTCTTTTTTCTTTTTAAAAAATTGATGGATCCCACTTAATTTATCTCACAACATAAGATAACATCTCTCCTATAGCATGAGAAAAGTAAAGCCCATATTCTAAACTATCTTTTCGCATTTCCTATTAACTTACTTTCTCACTTAAAGTTTATTCGGTACTCCTTTTTAATAAATTTTTTTTTTTTTTTACAACTTCGTAATTTCTAAAAAATTTGTAATTTTTGTCTGAAACTTCTCGTATGGATTTGTAATTTTTATTCGTGACTTTATAAGTTCAGAAATTTTATAAAATTTTATATGTTATACATTTTGAATTTTGTGTTAAAAAAAAGTCAATGAAAAAGAACGAGTGTGATGTAGAGAAGGAAAAAATATAACAGAGTTTACCAAATAGTGAATTTGTCAAAAAAGAGTTATATTTATTTGTTACAAACTTAAATGAAAAATTATAAGGTTGTTATTACAAGATTTTCATAAAGTTAAAGAAAATAATATCATACAATCTCGTTAGGGGAGGGTTATATTTACAAATTTTTTTGTTTACAAACTAAACTATATCTCCTGGGGAATACTAGATTACACTATATTCTCTCGGGAATACATAGTATAATTTGTAAAAAAATTTATAAATAGATCATTTTCCAACTTTTTAAGGGAAGTACATAAGTAAACCTCAAAAATTTTAGGGAAATACTATTCTCATTTTACATGAGATAGTTATCTCATTTAATCTCAATTCGAAAATCACACCACTTCGTTATACCAAAAAAAAACCGCACCCTTTTTTTTATCTTTTTTTTTTTTTGCTTTTTAATGGTGGACCTCACTTGGACTCTCTCTATAGCATGAGAGAGCTACTCCCATGTAGCATGAAACTAATATTCCCCAAAATTTTAATATGATTTTCTACTAGACCGCACGTGTGAAAGTTCTAAACTATCAACATCAATCAGCTTGAATGCAATATTGTAAAGTTTTGGAAGTCAAAAAGACATGAAAGTAACATTACTCTTTCAACTTGAACTAGGTTAACTACAATAATATATAGCCGGCAAAACGGGCTCTGATCGGCGGGCCAACCCTCCCAACCCATCAAATGGGGTGGGTGGGCTGAGTTTTTCAACCCATCTTAAAAAGGACGGGGCGGGGTGGGTTCATTTTTTGGTGGGTTGATGGCGGGCATAGGCGGGTTAGTGTAAAATAGGCTCGGGCTGGCGGGCCAACCCGTCAAACGGGGCAGAACGGCCTACTGAGTTTTCCAGCCCACTTCCAAAAGCGGTGTGGGGCGGGCTGGCTCATTTTTTGGCTGGTCAATGGCCGGGTGGGGCAGGGGCGGGACATGCCGCCCATTTTGCCACCTCTACAATAATATTCGTCATTGTAATTGTAATCTCTACTTCTTGCGTTCCTACTTAACACTAAGGCGGAAGATTTTTTTAGGATTCTCATAATCTTATTTACTTATTTTTAGTAAGAGATTTTAAAAAAAAAAATCGGAATATAAATTTTTCGGGATTTTATTTTGTGTGTGTAAAATTTTCTGAAAATATCATAGTATTCTTAAACTTTCATGGTAAGGAAAAATTTAACACAGCCAAATATAACATTAAGAAAATTAACTCGACATCTTTAGAAATATTTTAGCCTACCAAATAATTTTTTGATAACATTTCCGAAAAATTCATTTCCCACCATATTTATGGAAATCATGATTTTCGGGTAAAAAAAATTTTCTCCTTTACCAAATGCCCTAGGAGAGAGTTTGATTCACCTTTTTATTTTTCTCCACTAAAAAACTTAAAATCACCTCACACGAATTAACTTATTATTTGGAAATATATTATTAAAAAACTTAAAATCACCTCGCACGAATTAACTTATTATTTGGAAATATATTATTAAAAAAATAATAGGTTTTTTTTTTAATAAAATACCTTTTTTAAAATAAACTAATACAAACCTGCCATAAGTTGTTTCATGCATTCCTGGACTTAGGGGTGTCAATATAGGTTTTGACATGCAGGTCGACCCGCGACACAACACGAAAATTCGTGTTCGGGTTGACCCGCAAAAAAATTCGTGTCGTGTTCGTATTGGGAAAAATGACACGTAAAAAAATCATGTCGTGTTGATGTATTCGTGTTCGTGTTGGCCCGTATTTTTTTAAATTATTTTATTTTTAATTATTTTATTATTATTTTTTAATTTCGATCGATTTTTTTTTTAAAAAAATTGTCAATTACTGTTTTAATTCCTATTTTGCGTGTTATTTGTGTTGTGTCGTGTTAACCCGCAAAAAATTCGTGTCGTGTCGAATTTGTGTCGTGTCAACTCATTTTGATACTCTACCTGCACTGTTAGATATTGTTTTGAGTTCAAAAGTACAATTAAAATTTTAGAAAACAGAATAGGTACATAAATACAAAGACGACGAATGGTTTAAAACGAATGAGACGAAAAATAGTCTTGATTAAAGTGGAGACATTGACGAAAAAGTCCCCTAAAAAGAGTTGTCACTTATTTGTCTATTATTTAATGCTTCAAGAGCAATTGGTTTGAAATGTGAATGTTCAATCACATGTGGCAATAATCTAATCTTAAGGAACCATCAATGGGTATCCTCTTACCGTAAGGAATGGGAGGTTTTTCTTCCCCTTATTAATTATTCGTTGTGATTATGTGAAAGTTGGAGGGGGCAGACTCAATCACTAGAAACAACTAACTAACATATTTATTAGAGTTGCAATTTCGATGCAGGGTAGGGATCCATTTAATGCAAAAAAATCTGAACTTATTGTAAAAGTATTGAGCATAGTCGAACATGATATATAGTAGAAAAATTAAATCAGTGCTCTGATATTAGTAAAATAAAATTTAGACAATAAATCACAATACTCTATATTATGCAAGAATCCCTCCACATTAATGGAATTCGTTGGGGAACGACTAAAGTCCCTTTAATCGGGTTAGCTAACTTTATTATGAGTGGAAAGTAGCACAAATTCCATTGCTTGAAAAGGAACAATACTTTGTACTAAAAAAAAAAAAATTGAGGATAGATATTCTCACTACCAACTTATTATCTATCTAATCACCATTAGATTAACATTTTATCTCTTTTCAAAAAGTTTTTAACACTCTCTCTCTTTAATCCAATAGTGATGTGATGAGTAGTAAGTTAGTAATAAAAAAATTTAGTAGTTAGAATATTCTCACTCAAAAAAAAAAAAGAACAATACTTCATAATACTTCATACTTCTATATGTAGCATCAAACCATGACGGGCTGCTTGTTCAATGAGTTGGGATAAACTTAGCAGAAATAAATGTTTGGTGTTACTGTTGCACCAAAAATTCAGTGCATCCCATCAATAGGAATATTACATGTCAGCCAAAATTCTTTTTTCTCTGCCAAATTTTTTCTCTCTCCTCTGATGTGTAATGCTCTCATTGGTGGATGCACTGAAACTAGGTGCAACAGTAGCACCAAAGATTTATTCGTACAAACCCTAGAGAATATTGGTTTTTTTTTAAGGGAAAATATTTGTTCAGCTGCTATAGAAATTTTAATCTGCCACACACTTTGTACTCTTCGAATTACATGGGAAATTTTTTGAGACGAACTATTGCAGGGTACCCACTGTTTTTTCTGTAAAGGGGCAAAAAAAAAAAAAAATTTGCTGACCCTTTTTTCTATGCGTCTATATAAACCCCAGTATTCATGTGGACTCGAATGTACCCTTGCTGAAGACCAAGGTGCGTTGAGGCTAACATGTTTAAAATTGGACTGCATTTCTTGTTGAAGATTTGGGCCACATGATCATGTAATATGTAATCTTCAGTTGTCTTCATGCTATGATTTAGGCGATTTGACATTGGAGTACTATATAATTCATTTAGAAACAGATACTAATCTTAGATCAAGTGGCAGAGTGTTCATAGAAAAAGTAAAATAGCTGGACGGTATGTTACATTTTTCTCGTTTTCTGTAGTGATTATTGTTACATTAAACATGACTTATGTTCATGATAAACCCCCAAAAATAAATGAAGTACTTAAAATGTTACTATTGTAAAATAAGAGACAGGCATTCTAGCTGCCCTAGTGGAAGAAAGATTGAAATTGCCCTTTGAATTTGTAGAAAAATATGAATATGACACTATATATTAATTTCGGAGGAAATTATTGCTGTTTGTGAGGCTTATGACTAGGAATTGTAAGGAGATGTTGTTACAATCACGGCAAGTATACTAGTCGTACAAGTAATAAAGTGAAAAGAAAAGAATCATTCTTACGAGAGAGAATTAATCTATCAAGCGCTAATTTTGCTATGCTATCAAAGTTGGATCGACCGAAAGGGTTTTTCTTGAGAATAATTAAATTGTAAAAACTAATTCTAAAAGTAACAATCAACTAACAAGAACAAGATTCAAGAACACAAATATAAATTCGGAGTAAAATCAAATACACAAAAGCGTAGCTAGGAATTCGATTTCCTCAACTTCATCCTAATGAATCTGTTGGGACGAACTCAGTCCCTTAACCTTGGCTAAGAAGCCTTTGCGGAAGTCATATGTTAAGCTCAGAGGTCGGCCTGAACTCACCATGCGACCTATGCGTAGCAGAAACGAAAAACGCAGGAGAGAGAGAAACACAAAGCAGATTTTAACTTGGAAAAACTTTCTCTAATGTGAAGAAGTAAAAAACCCACGAAACACTAGTCCAAAATCAAACTTCTACTGTAAAAATAATGGATACAAGAAATCAAACCACACCAATAATAATGGTACACTTAAACCTCACCTACAATGGTGGTACTCTCTCAAACTTCCCTAAGGAGGTCTAACACTCAAGCTTCTCCCTAGAGGTGCTCTCAAAGTGTCTAACCCTAACCTCTCTCATAACACAAGCTTATATAGGAGAAGAAAGACGATTCTAGAATATCAAAAATGGGGATTAGCATTACTTAAGCCCCAAATTCTTTAAGCCTCACTCATCAACATTGGGCCTTATGCAGCATTAAGAAGGAAAAGCCCAACAAATCTCCCTCTTTGAACTTCAACATGTCAGCATCAGCAGTAACCCGGCACCTTCATAACAGTTTTCAAATTTTCTTGCTGATACCGGCTTCGTCATCATGTCGGACTAGGGGTGGCAATACGGGTCAACCCGACACAGCACGCGTTCGACACGTACACTATTCGACACGACCAGTACACGACACGTTTTATAAATGGGCCAAAAAACACGACCCGTTGCGGGTCACGGGTCGACACAACCCGCAAAATTTAAAATTTTAAAAAAAGTGACATTTTTTTAAAAATAAATAAATTTTTTTTAAAAAAACTAGCTTCTGTTTTTTGAGAAAATTACAAAAAAAAGAATAAAAATAATAATATATAAATAATAATGACTATATAACAATATATAAATGAACAAAAATAACCTTGTACGGGTTGACATGCGAACACGTGGGTTGACCCGTGACCCGTCACGAAAAAAAATGTGTCACATTTATACAAACCGTACACGACCTGCTCCTACCCGTGAGTTGACACGACACGTGTTTTGACGGGTCGGGTCAAGGGTCAACCCGTGGGTCAATACCTGTATTGGCACCCCTATGTCGGACCAATTCAGGTCGTTGTGCACTTTGACGAGCTTGAGCTCTCCATCTTCCACCACATCCTAGAT
Source organism: Gastrolobium villosum (assembly GCA_032173675.1). Classification (NCBI taxonomy): domain Eukaryota; kingdom Viridiplantae; phylum Streptophyta; class Magnoliopsida; order Fabales; family Fabaceae; genus Gastrolobium; species Gastrolobium villosum. The sequence continues at coordinate 26,974 of JAVKPL010013441.1, read as the reverse complement.
CCAACCATACCTCACATCAATGTGTTTAGTGCAGGAGTGATAGGTCGAATTCTTCACAAGATGAATTGCGCTTTGGCTGTCACATCTCAACTTGTACTTGTCTTGATCATGGCTAAGTTAGAGAGAAACTTATTCATCCACAATATTTCTTTGATTGCCTTAGTCGCGACCATGTACTCGGCCTCAGTCGTCGAAAGTTCCATACACTTTTACAATTTGATTGCCAAGAGATAGCTCATCCTATAAATGTCATCAAACATCATGTCGTTGACTTCGTTAAGTTTTCATCTCCCCCCAAATCAGCATTTGTATAGTCATGCAACTCAGCTTTACCTTCTCCAAATCGGAGGCATAAATTTGTTGTTCTTCTGAGATACTTGAAAATCCACTTGACAGCTTTCCAATTATCTTTATCTTTGTCAGGGTTTGACAAATATCAGCTTACCATTCCAACAGCATAAGCCAAGTCGGGTCTCGTACAAACCATTGCATACATCAAGCTTCCGATGATGGATTGGTATGAGATCTTCAACATATCATCTTTTTCTTCATCAAATCTCGAACATTGCTTCTTATTAGCTTAACGTGTCTGGCTATAGGGGTGTTTACATTTTGGCTTTATCCATGCTAAATCTCTTCATAATGATCACTGTATTTATCTTGACTCGGCCACCGTAGCCTTTTAGGTCAATCTTGAATAACTTTTATTTCGAGTATCTGCTTTAAAAGTCGATGTCTTTTATCGCGAAGGACAAGCTTCAACCTCGGCTAAAAAGCCTTTGCGGATGTCAAATGTTGAGCTCGGAGCTCGGCTATTAGAGAGGTCAGCTCGAGCTCGGAGCTCCCTAAATCATACAAAACCTAGCAATTAATTAATTGGAATCCTATACCAATATTCTTATTGTCATGTAATATGCTAATATTCATTCAAGATTGGCCAAATCACAAACAAAACTAGGAATTAAAAATAGTTTAATTGCATAACATTAAAAACTGAAAATCATACTACAAGAAAGAGTAAATAGCATGAGGAATCCATAGGTTCCATCTAATCCTAACTACAAAATGGAAACTAGCCTAGCATCATGAAAAAAACTTAACATAAGATGAAAAGATTTAGGAATTCATGGAGAAGACTTGGTAAACAGTAAACACTGTGAAGTCTTGAACGTTCCTTCTTCTTCTCCTCTTTGAATATTCCTCCTCTTCCTCTTCAGATCGTTCAAAAGTGAATTGGAAAAACCCTAATCGTGCTTTTAATATCAAAAAGATCCATGGGCCTTGTTTACGAGCTACACGCCGCACAACAACAAGCAAACTAGCGAGCATAAAATAACAAAATGCATGCTTTTGGACCTTTGCTCGCTAAGTTACTCGCTGAAGCGAGGAAATAGCTGAGGCGAGCATGCCAGCTAGGAGAGGGTTGCAATTAACTTGTTTATGAACCTTGCTCGCCGCTTGGGAGAGAAAGATAGCAAGTTGTAACATGAATTAATACTCCTCTAATCTTTGTATTATCCTAACTCTAAAATATAACCCAAAATAAATCTTTGACATCTTTGTCCTGTATAAATTTCTTCTCATTCGCAGCATCCAACATGACTAGCCAGAACAAAATCAACTCGAAATTTATTGCCTTGGCAGTTCCTGGCCGACAAACTTAAGAAACGAAGACCTATTTCATTACGATTTCCAAAAACATTTTTTTTTATTTTTCAGAATAAAAAATAAAAATTCCATTTGATATGATTTGTTTTGTAAAAAAAAAAAAATAAAAAACTATTTTGTTTGATTGTTCTGGTTTAAAAATTTTTTTAATATTTGGATTTGTTTAATTGTGTTCTGATTTTTTATATTCTTAAAATTATTTTATAAAATAATTATGGAAATATGTATTATTTTTTTGTTTTAAAAATTAAAAATCAAAACGTAAAATAAAAATAACTCATATATGTTTTCTAAATTTAATTCTAACCACATAAAGAAAGTTATAATTTTTAAATTTATTTTTATAAAACAGATCTTATCAAACGAATATTTTTATTCTTAAATATTTAAACAAAATCCCTTGAAACGTTCAAAGGATGAAAATTACCATTTATAATTAGTTTGATGCATATTATTGAAATATTGAGGACATAGAAAGGGATTTTTGACCCATTTGCCCTTCATTAATTAATTAATAATTATTTTGCCCTTTATCCAAAATTATCTAACAATCTGCCGTTCTTTAATCGATTAACTTGAAGATATAATCGATTAAATAGTCAAAATTGGCAAAAATGGCTGACTTGAAGATTTAATCGATTAAATATTTCTCTTTTTTTTGATAAACAATTAAATATCTCTCTTAATCGATTAAATATCCCCCTTAATTGATTTAATCGATTAAAAATTATATTTAATCGATTAAATATCCCGAATGAGCGTAAAAGCATTGAAGGTTATTTGAATTTTAAATTTTGAATTTAATGTAATAGGAGTTAATTGCGATTTGTATTTAATTGGAGCTGATTGCATCTTATTAAATATAAAATGCAATCAGCTCCTATTAAATACAAAACGCAATCAGCTACTATTAAATAAAAATCGCAATCAACTCCTATTACATTAAATTCAAAATTCAAATAACCTCCAATACACTGAAAATTGATTGAAGATTATGCTAAGTATTTTTATGATTAATATGCAAAATGGGAAAGGTTCGTTGTTTGCTTTGATCGTTGTCATTGTTCTGAGGTTGACAATAGGATCACTTCGCGCCATTTTTCATGTAATAAGCAAGGTTTTCATGTGAGAGGTACAAATGGATCACTTTGCCTTGAAAACTGCTTTTGTTTATGGAGAAAATTTGAATTTTGTTGCCTATTGGGAGATTTAATCGATTAACTTGAAGATTTAATCAATTAAATCTTCGAGTTAATCGATTAAAGAGGGGCAGATTGGTAGATAGTTTTGAATAAGAGGTAAAATGGTTATTAATTAATTAATGAAGGGTAAAAGGGTCAAATAGCCCATAAAAAATAATAATGTATAGCACTAAAAAATATGTCATATTCATAAATAACCCAAAATTTTTAATAATATCTTATAATTTAATTGTGAGAGTGAAAATATTGAAATTAATTATTCATTTTTCTTTTGTCTCCTACTATTTTAACAATAAAAGTACAATTCTTTTTAAATTGCTTTACTTTTTTTAACAAATTTTTTAACAAATCAAACGGATCGAAAAGTATTCTTCTATTGCCGATGTAAGTTTGAAAACTAATTTTGCAAAATACTCTTAAAAGTGCCAACATTAGGATAATTCGATCCCAACTACTACCAAAACCTATTTATACCATAAATATGATCCATGAACATTTTCAGACCTTTCAACTATCCTAAATTTGTCCATACATACATTTATACCATAAATATGGTTCGGTCCGCATGTTGAGCAAGAAAGGTCAGAAAAGAATACCAAACTACTCAATTTAAGTCACATGAACAAACTCAGAACCTAACCATTATAACTCCCGGGACAACAAACAAATTGAATTAACTTTCTTATTTAGCATCATGATCCTCAGTTCAGACAACAAAATTAAAAACTACGAAACATCCCTTACGGGAATTACGGGCAATTCACAGAATCTTTAACTTCTCTTCCATTATAGCATTTGCTCCTACATTAGGAAGTATGATTCAGCATGAACGTTATACTTACAAATTTTTATTTTTATTTTACAACCTCTTACAACCATATCTAAACACCATTAATTTTCGCCAATCCACGGTTATTATTTTTTCAAATTAAACTTATGAATTAATTATTAATTCACAATAAATGATAAATGATAACCATTGATTGACGGAAATCAACGATTTTAAGATATGGTTATATGAAATTGTAAAAAAAAGAAAGATTGTAAATATAACTTTCCTCGTGATTTATTAGCAAATATATTATCATTATTCTAACCAAAGTAATACCATAAGCTTGGATGCAAAAACTATACATGATCATCTAAAGAGCAAACCCAAGAGACGTAAGGAAAAATAGACTCCAGTAAATGAAAAAAAGTATAAGCAAAAAAAAAAGAGTCTAAATGCATAAAGAAATCCAATTGATTTATTGAGAGCAAATTATTATTTACCGAAAACGTTATGATACAAAACAATCTGGCACTTTTAATATGCAATTTTCAGCATTCACCATCCGAATAACAAAAAAAACTAACGTCCTAAGGCTTAAATCGGGGGATAACTCTCAAGACAATATACAGAATGTTGCTATCAAATGCCACGTAGCAAGTTTAAATATGCAAGTTAATCATATGCATTTTATCAGCTTCGAAATCCACCATATTTTCATGAAAGAGGTCGATGATTTCTTAAGATCTGATGGAAATAGAAGAAAAATCAAATAAACATAATACTACCAGATTCCTAATGCTTCCAAGAAAATACAAGATCTAGAAGGTTATAACACATCCGAAACATTCTTCAAAGTCCTTTTTTATGTTTATTTCTATTTTTTTGATGAAATTCTTCAAAGTTAAACTAAACATATTAAAGGAAATGAATGTCAAGGCTCTTCAGAAACACATCTAGAGAGACAATCCTACGGATAATAGTCTCCGAAGACACAATTCAAACTGTAAAATGTGAACAACCTAGAGACATATACAATACTCCATGTGGAGATTTCCACCAAATTAAGGTTGAATTTAATCCCCTTTGCAGCCAATCAGACAATTCACTCTTTTTAGATGGAAAAGCAGAAAATCATTTCTATCTATCACCCGAAAAAGAAGAAAAAATGGTCGTTTTAGAGTGTGCAAAACATTACAAAACAGATTCCATATGAAGCAACAACAGAATAATTAATAACAGTTGTAATGCAATAGCAGAACTCTAGACACAACGACATCAGAATAAATTGAAACAACGGGCTCTTGACATCAATTGGAGGGGAAAAACAAAGAATATAAGATTTTGTCATTGTTAATGCTGCAATGATTCCTAACATCATTTGTACATTGAACTTGTTAGAGCAAAAAAAAAAAAAAAACAAAGAACAGCAGGGCCTCTTTATATTATAAACCAATGTAATGGAACTAAGGGGATAAGGGGTAACACGAAACATGAAGGAAACGTCAACTAACAAATACCAATATACAGGGTAACGCCGAGGGCCGAAATGAGGGTATCAATGCACAATTTATGATCCAATGATTCCACAAATTCATATCTCTTCATGTTTGCTTTTCCCTGTTCTTCCCAGATTCTGCAGAGTCTCTCAGCCAATATCCCCTTTCCCCAACCATAACGTGTGCAGCAAAGAATATCAACCCATTAAATTAAAAAGAAAAAGAATTAATAAGAAAACCGAGGAAATTTTTCAAGAACAATTCTCATATCTGTCATTGGCATTCAAAAGCTGCCTTCTCTTGATTACCAAGAACCCAACCATACCAAACTGCATGATTACCGCAATGCCCACAAACAAAAGCCCGACTTTCTTTCCCGAATTCAACCCGTGGGGAGGCGGCGGAGGCGGTGGGGGAAGCGGAGGAGGCGGCGGAGGGCGACGGTGATGACCACGATGATGCGGTGATCTTTTCATATTGGAAGAATGGCGGGGCGGCGGCGATCCTGGCGAGGGAGGAGAAGCAAGTGTCGGAGGAGGAGGTGGTGATAGCAGCGGCGGTGGCGGTGGTGGCGGCGGTGGAGGCGGTGGCGGAGGAGGAGGCGGTGGTGGTGACACCATGAATGCAGGTGAAAATGATTCAGCACCATTGTTCCAATCTTGTATCTGGGATTGGACAACAAACGCATAAAAGCTGATAGAAATACCGAGAATCAAAAAACCCAAGGTCGAAAACGTTGAATCCATGGAACAACAATAAAAGGGTTTCGATTTTCAAGAACGATTCCAATCTCGATTAGGGCTTCCAGTCCACGAGGGGGTTTTCTCCGCATCTACCCCCTTATTCAAATCCAGGGGGATTTTCAACAAAAATCAAACGATCCCTTTGAATCAGGAACCTCTCAATCGAACTGGGTCAAGTCCAAAATCCTTGCTTTCTTGTAATTCAGCTGAGAACGAACGTACCCCCAAATCTATGATTTCTAGGGTTTTTGCAACTCATCCCCAGAAATGAAAAAAGAAAAGAAAAAAGAATGCAGGTATGTAATGAGAATAAGAAAGAAAATGGTGGATGAATCTGAATAAAGGAATGAAATTAGAAGACCCCTAGAGAGAGAGGTGTAGTAAATTTGTATGGGGTCTCTCTCTCTCCCACCTTCTGAGAAATTGGAAGGGGGAATATGCATATGCAGTTGCAGAAAGAAAGAAAGAAAAAGAAAGAGAAAGAGAGTAAACGCGGGCTTCAACGATTGGCTAATTTAGGCGACTAATGAGGTTGTAACATGGAATCTTCGGACCTGTCATGACTCACAAAGACACAAGAAGTTAGAGAGAGAGAGAGAGAGAAAGAGAGAGATTATGACGTGTCATTAATGGTGGGCCATTGCATCGTAAGGCACTGTTTGATTGTGTGGGACCCTATGGGTATAATGGTCATGGTGAGTTTGATGTTGAGACGCTCCTTTGGTTGGGTCCATCATATCCTTGATCTAACCCAAAAAAAAAATATTTGATCCATTTGTGGGTCCACAAACCTCAAATTGGGATTGGCTTCAATGTTGGTAATTGGAAACCAATTTGGACTACCCTTCACTCAATAAGAATTTTGTTGAAGTTTGTGAAACTTTTTCTATTCATCTCTATATTTTTCTCAAAAATGTTAGGAATTTGTTTTATTTACTAAGAATGTAATCACAATTTAAAGTATAATAAATAAATTTCCTATATTTTAAAGGTAGAATAAATAAATTTCCTTGTTATGAGAGAAATGATGTACTTACGGTTGTCCCGTTACATATGTCTCAACTATTGATTGAAAAAGCTTAGAGTCAACCAAAATCATAGTCCAATAAGTACGATCCAATTGTTAAAAGAAACAATAATTTGAAATATAATAAATTACGATCAAATCCGATTCCAAATAAAACAAGAGATATAATTATTATTTATTTGGAAAGAAATGAAAAATAAAACATTTGACATGATTTGAGATGGATTTTAAATAATTTAATTATAATTATTTATTTATTTCTAGAAGTTAATTACCTTTACATTTATTTTGGATATTTTTTAGTTTTAAGGATTTTTTATTTTGAATTTTGTAATAATTTGTAATTAGTCTATAAATAAGTGCTTATTACTCTTATTGTGGAAGTTGAACTTTGTTATTTTGATAATTAGTAAACAAGAACTGGATAATTACTCTTTTTGAATGATTTTAATGTTTCTTATATTGAAGGAGATAAAATTATCTATTACATATACACTTATAAGTTCATGTAAAAAGAATAGAGGAAAAGAAAAAATATTATGCGTAGGGAATAAAAATTTTCTCCTAACAAACACAAAAGTCATCTTTGAATATATATATTTTTCTTTTTCTTTTTTAAATATATATATTTTTCATTCAGTTATCTTTCTCTGGCGTTTCTCAACTATTGTTGAGAATAATCATTGATAAGTCAACCATATAGTTTAAGATTGCAGAACGTTCTTACGTAGTACAAGAATGGTTACACGATACATAATTAAAAAAGAAAAACAATGTAGTAGAGTAATGCTTTTTAGTTATGTTTCAACTAGCTGAATAGTGATTATTTTATCACTGTTTCCAATCTTTTTTACTTATATGTTATGTAAATAGTGTTATTTTTTCAGATTGTTGAAGTTCGATATCATTGATAGCGAATAATTTCTTGACACGTGATACATTTTTGCAGAGAAAGCTGACTGCTACATGCCCAAGTTCGTTACGACTTGTAACGAACTTGGTAGCCAATGATTCCGTGACACGTGACACATTTTCGCAGAGTTATGGCCCTCTGAAGTGATTGGTGATTGATACATTAATTGTGATTCGTACAATCAAAAGTTAATCGTATTTATACGTTAATTGTGATTGATACATTAATTGTGATTGCTAATTGACACATTAATTTAGATTGGCACATTAATTAAATTGTTATTTTCCTTAATTTTCTGTGTTTTATTGTGATTGATACATTAATTGTGATTGCTAATTAACACATTATTTTTTATTGGCACATTAATTAAATTGCTATTTTCCTTAATTTTTTGTGTTTTATTGTGATTGATATATTAATTGTGATCATTAATTGGCACATTGATTAAATTGTCATTTTCCTTCATTTTCTGTGTTTTATTGTGATTGATACATTAATTCTGATTGTGCCACATGGCACCTAGTTCGCTTGGTCCTTCAGCGAACTGAATAAATCATTGGTGTTACTGTAGCATCTAGATTCAGTACATCTCATTAATGAGAGTATTACATATCATAGAAGAGAGAAAAAATTTGGCAGATAAATGAGAATTTTGACTGACATGTAATATTTCTATTGGTATGATGCACTAAATCTTTGGTACAATAGTAGTACCAAAGATTTATTCCAGCGAACTTGGTACATGTCAGACACGTGGCACACCTAGTTCGCTGCATGCAGCAGCGAACTTCTCGAATGTATCAGCATTTATTACAACATAGTTCGCTACTTGGAATAGCGAACTTGTTGTCCACCAGAAACGTGCCACATCGGCAAACCAAGTTCACTGGGCACTGTAGCGAACTTGTCCGCGTGACATGTTGGGAAATAGCACTGTTTCGCGTGACATTTAGGTAAAAAAATCAGTGAATAATGACATTTTGATCACTGTTCCTCAACTCGCTGCGTAAAGTTATTGATTTTTTATTTTACGTGTTTATTTTAGTTCTAGAAAAATTCTTTTATTAAATTTACTCACATGTTGTAAGTTGTAATTAGTAGTATTTTCCATCTATTAACCAAAAGGGTGAGTTTCAATTAACTTTATCTTATACAGGATTAAACAGTGGGAGAGGTTATACTTATTACTTATTTTTTTTACTACTTGTTACTATTAAATCTTAACCGTTGATTTCTGTCAATCTAACGATTATAATTTATGAGATCGTATTTATTAATTAATTATTAATTTACTATAAATTATAATCGTTAGATGGATGGAAACAACAATTAAGATTTGATAGTAACAAATAATAATAAAATTATATAGTAAATATAACCTCTCCCTTAAACAACTATCCTTAGATTAAACTAATTGTTAGTCTTAACAAAACAATATTTTCCAGTAACATTTGGGAGACTCGAACCTACAATGTTACTCTAATATTACTTGTTTGATCAAGCGATGATTACAAAGTCAAAAGTTATTGGTTTATAATTGCTAATGTACGTCATTTTTATGTCTTCATCGTAGTTGCGCACAGGGACGTGTTTATAACATGTTAGGGGAGGGTCTAACAGGCTTTATATTGTTCTTTGACTATGTAGCACCGACATCGATACGGGACACGTGACGCGATATGACACGTTATTCCGATATGTTAATTTTAAAAAATATTAAATTTCGACAAATTAGGACACGTTTTGATATTAAATAATATTTTTAATTTATGTAGAGTATATTATATTTAATATTCAATAATTTAACAAAAAAAATGAAACTAAATTTATAATATTAATCAATTTTGCAAAGAAATATAAGATATCTCAAATATTTATATTAAACTCAATAAAATGGTAATCATAATCCAACGAATATAATAGTTGGAACTAAAAACTCAACGCAACACAACCCTTTGAAACTTTTTTTGAATTTCTATAACGCGTGTTGGAGTGTCGGGAAGTGTCGGACACGACACGTTAGGATTTTTGAAGTGTCAGTGCTTCATAGGTTCTTGATGTATTGACACGTTAGAAAATCAAACACCTTCGATGTTTGTTCATATGCACATCTGAGTTACACAGAGATTCGTGATCTTGATCTCACTTAGAGATGGCAAAACGGGCTCATCCCGCCGGGCAGCCCAGCCCCACCCCATTTGGCGGGCTGAGTTTTCCAAACCGGTCCCGCCAAGCCCGCCAGTCCGCCTGGGCTGGATTTTTAAATATTTTTTCTAGTGTAAAATATCACGGGCTTGGCAGGCATCCCGCCCCGCCAACCCAAACGGAACGGGACGGGCAGTTTTCTTACCCACTTTCGCAGGCGTGGCGAGGCGGAGAGGCCAGCCCGTTTTGCCATCCCTATTCTCACTAAACAAATATTTTATATTTCTTAAATGAGATTGCAACAACGAGTTCTAAAATACTTTTATGGAATTAATAATATTTTGTATATTATAAGTGATAAAATTATTTTTTATATACATATAAAAGTATACAGAGTCTAATGAGACAAAACCAAAAGAAGAGAGAGAAAAAAAACATAGATTCGGTATATTTATATTTCTATATATATATATATACTATAAAATAAGAAAGAGTAACTCCTTCTTTCATATTCCAGCGCTTATACTCATGCAGTGTACATTAGTTTTAAATAATTATTTTAAGTGGTGGAATCTTTTTAAACCAGTGTAAAAATATTAAATTTTACTCTTATTCTTGACCTTTGATTTTCAATATATAACAATTATCATTTATTATGAATTAATAATTAATTAATAAGAATAATTAAGTTAATAACATTTGTTTGATAGACGAAAATCAAATGTTAAGATTGAGAGTAAAATTTATGATTCTTACACTGGTATAAATTGATCTATATATATATATATATAGGATTAGAATCATTTTACACCGGTGTAAGATTAATAAATCTTACACCGCATTTCAACCGTTGATAGACGAAAATCATCGGTTGTCATTTGTAGTGTAATTAATAATTAATTAAGTTTAATTAATTTGTATGTCATTGTTACGATCCTATATATATATATATATATATATATATATATATATATATATATATATATATATATATATATAAAATTTTCATTTATCTTGTATTTTTCCTTGCAATTTGGAAATTAATACGTTTTTCATATAAAATTTAATCCCATATGATGAAAATAAATTTCAATATAGTTTTATATAAAATTTTGAAGAAAATTTATATTAGAAATATTTAATTAAAGGGATTAAATAAGAATAAACAAAATAAAAAAGAAATGAAAAAAAAATTGATACAAATTATCATAAAGAAAAAAATATCGTTTATATAAATGTAATATCATTGTATTAGAAAATTAAATTGTAGTATCATAAATTATAAATAAAAATAAAAATAAAAATAAAAATAATATAGAGCAGATATGTAATAAAAAAATTCCATTTAAAACTGATGAAACACGTAACAAAGGACATTATTGTAAATTATATGCATAAATAAAATACACATTTGATGAAAAATACAAATTTAAAAATAATGCTACATGTGAAAAATTTAAAAAGATGTAATACGTGAAAATAATTAGTAAAAGACTCATTTCGTTTTATTAACTGTGTAGATCCTTTAGTATTTTTATTTAGGAAAACTATTTGTGTTTTTTTTTTTTTGTAAATAACTATTTGTGAATAATTTGTATTTTTATGTGTTTTTTTAAACGATGTAAGTTGTGTTCTTTTAGTTTTTTTACTCCAGATAATATATAGTTATAACATGAAGAGAAAAATCACTTTTGTGTTTACTATTTTATTTTATTTTTTGAATAAAATTATAATTGTATTTTGAGAAAAACAAATTTTTGACCAAACAATAAATGTAGTTTATAATAGTATGGATTTTATAGCCGTGGCAAACCTTTGAAGCTTTTGCATATTTGGCTATTTGGTTGATTGGATTTTGCTCATTTCTGCTATGGGTCTGATCCCGCCACTGTTCTGGTTTCCTTTGTTTTGTTATTTGGGTTTCTCCTTCTCCACGCCTTGGCTGTGTCCCTATGTGATTGCATCTTTGTTCTTTAGTTCTGGGCTTTACACAAAACCTATGTGAACCCCCAAATACCAACTAGGGAAAGTCCATTGAGCTATATTGAGGATATTCTTATTATCAAAATCTTCTATTACCAACTCATTACCTATCTAATCACCATTGGATCAACATTTTCTCTTTTTTCAAAAACTTTTTAACATTCTCTCTCTTTGATTCAATGGTGATTAGATAGGTAGTAAGTTAGTAGTAGAAAATTTTGGTAGTAGGAATATCCTTCCTCATATTTATATGTGAGCTTAGTTTCACATAAATAATAGCAGTTTTGTTTCTATATTTGTTGTCATTGTTAACTGTATTAAATATTCTACATTGTTTTACCAAAAAAAATAAAAAATATTCTACATTGTTACGTAATATATATATATATATATATATATATATATATATATATATGTGTGTGTGTGTGTGTGTGTATTTCGAAATAGGTATACTACGTTTTTTGCTATTTGCTATATCCATTCCAGCGACCCATCGCTACAATCGCCCCATTCATGATTAACAACTATGGTTTTTTGAGTAACATGTTTTCTAAATCATGTACATCACTTGTATGGATTGGAAACCATTTAGAATTTGTATAAAGAGAATTTCTTCAAGTGGTACACATTTGATTCTGTTTAAACAAGGTTTTAGGTTCAAGTCATTATGAATGTAAAAATCCCCTTTGAAAAAACTAGTCCCATCTTGATGTGGATGTTTCTAACTCGAACAAAATTGCTTCCCGTGAATCATACTTTCGTTCATAAAAAAAAAAAAAAATAATAAGAAGAAGAAAAATTTGTATCTTATGGTGATGTTTAGCTTCCATAATTCGATTTTGGAAAATCATACTATTATTTGCCATAAAATTAATGTAATTCTTTTAGGGAAAATTATTTCTGCAACTATGATAGAAATAATTTGTCTATAATAGTCCACAGACACGAAAATTAGAGAGAGAGAAAATATAAAAAAAAAAGTGAGAGAGAAATTATTGATGGAGCCCACTTCTTTTTTTGTGCCTATAAGGGGCAAATTATTTCTACACAATTGGATAAATAATTTTTCCATTCTTCCAACAACCTACAAGGTTTTTGGTTGCGTTAAATGCTCATTTTCAATTTTTAATTGTTCCATAATTCTATTAAAAACTTTAACTCAACTACAAAATAATAATATTTTTTTTTTGGAATACATAAATTCTTATATCTGGAAATAGTAATTAATCTTTGAAATACAGAATGCTTTTAAAAACTTTCAGAAACCCCGATAATTATCGACAACAATGCCGGTTTTGAATTTTATGTGTTTGGTGTTTACAAAAACTGAAAACTGGTTTTCATTTTGTTTGTTTTTGAGTCCACTAATTCAAAAGAAATAAGCAAAGTTTGGTTGCAAGTGAACCTAGGAGAATCAATTGCCATTGTCAATTTACTTTTCTCATGTTTTCTTCGCTTCTCTTAGCTAAGGTAGTCTCCATTTCTTTATTTTATGTTTTTTTCTCAGTTGTAACAGGACAAAGTTACACTAGTACTTTTCATTGAGCCATTTGACTGTTCAAGAAACCTTTAATCATGTCTGAAATTTTTGTTAGGTCCATGATATTTAACTCAGAAGATTCAGGACATGAATTTTAAAAAATGCACTTTGGTATTATTTTTTCAAAGAATGTTTTCCAAAAGCTAGAATTATTTTACATTTGAATCAACGAGTAATGTTATACTTACAACTTTTTTTTTACAACCATATCTTAACACCGTTGATTTCCACCAATCAATGGTTATAATTTTCGCAAATTAAATTCATTAATTAATTATTAATTCACAATAAAATGTTGTAAAAAAAAGGTTATAAGTATAACCTTCTTCTGAATCAATATCTAAAAGTAATTTTAAGTAAAGAGCAGTTCTGCTGTTGAACTTAACTGGACCATCATGCTCACAGAACACCAAGGAATTTAGTCAGCCCAAGTTGCCTATTGGACTCTAATAGAGTTTGGACCGAAACCATTGTGATAGAGCTGATGGGGTCTGGCTTTCAATTTTATCAATTTTCTTAAAAAATGTTTATATTTTATATAAAAAAGCTTGATGCTGTCGCACCACTCAAATACATAAACAAATAATTAATTTCTAATTTTTTATAGTAAACAATGCACTCACCAATATATTAAATATTAGTAATAATTTTTATTTTGAGGGAGTTGCATGTGATAATATAGTACATTAATTACATATATTAAGCAACAACAAAAATAAAAAATCTAAACAACACAGCAATTGACAGAAAAAATAAGTTAGTTAACTATATATAGCATGACATGGCTGCTAATACAGTTTAACTATTTTTAAAAATAATATTTGCAATTAATATATGAGAAAATATAATGGTCCTCGCTAAATCCACGGCAAAAAAATTGAAAATGATTAACTTATAGTAAATACTAAATAGCACCGATAACTCGGTACAATGTCATAGTGATAGGGATACACATATTTTTGTACAGAGGGAAAAAAAATTACTTTTCTATAATAGGTAAGAATTTCACTTTTCCTTCAAGTAATATGCGTGTTGTTTCTTACAAAGAACTTATGATTAATTAGCTTATATTAAGATTGATTTTATTATTCAAATAAATAAACCATATTTATTATGTTATAAGAAAAAGGCATACATTCATATATTTTTTTTTGTTTTAAAATATGTGGGCCCCACAAAATGTTGTGTATGAGATTTGTTAATATCAAACAAAATAAACCAAAGTCCTTCATAATACTACATGTCACCTCCGTTTGGTTTATAGCGCCACTTATAATCCCAAATTTGAAATTTGAACTACGATTAGAATAGGCGGTTGCTATTTTACTTTTACGGGATATAATATTTAGGATGCGTTGTAAAAATATTTATTAAGTGATAGTTTTACTAATAAATTTTTAGAATTCATTAAACAAAATTATTTAAAATTTAAATTAAAAAAAAAACCAACTTTCTCCTGATAAATTCTTTGTGTTTATCTCTCCTAAAATGACATAATTTATGTCATTTAAAATTACCATAAAAAAAGGGATATAATATTTTGGGAGGTTATAGTTAATAATCCCATTAACATATCTTAGTGATCCTCCAAATCTAACGGTTGTAATTTATTTATACTTATTAATTAATTATTAATTTCCAATAAATTATAACCGTTAGATTCTCCAAAATAATGGTTAAAATTTAATAGTAAGAGCGAATAGTAAATTTTTTTAAATTTTATAATATTTCGGATGATTAAAAATATTTATTAAGTGATAACTGAAAATTTTTAGAATTCATTAAACATAACTCATAATAAATATTCGTTAAATTATCTCAAGTACTAATAAATCCCATAAAAAAGGATAGCCAAATAATCCCATTAACATAAGTGATCCTCCAAAAAATTCATCCTCAGTTGCTATCTTTTTTTATCTGTAATTACATGTCAACAATTTACAAAAATACTATAATAGTTAAGAATTATTATTTTTTCAATTTCTTTTCTATAAATAGCATCATATAATTAGAAAGGAACAAAAGAGAGTGAGAAGGAAACAAGTTAGAAAAATTAAGTCATAGGACCTGTTTGATTGTGTGTGTTTATTTTTTATTTTTCAAAACAGTTTTATAGAATAATTAATGAAATATGTGTTTTTTATATTTTTTTTCTTTTTAAAGTTAAAAGTCAAAAAAAAAAACAAAAGCAACCCAAACATATTTTTTAAATTTGATTCTAAAAACTAAAAAATCAGTTATAAATTTTAAAATTATTTTTACAAAATAGACATTACCAAAGATATTTTTTTTTCTGAAAAAAAAGTTTAATTTTATGAGCTGAAATCAAATGAGTCCGCATATTCTTATGATGATATTATTAGATGAAATGACCAATTTAACCAAGCCTTAAGATACATGGCTGAGATGAATAATAGAGAAGGGAAAGGGGACAGAATAGGCAGAGGAATGGAGCAAATAAAGGGCAAGAAGCATATTGGCAAGATCCAGGTTCTTAGCCGCAGCAACGCAGTCTCCCAAAAGTGTCAGCAACAAATTGTCATATCGTTCGTTGCTTGCTCTAATGCCCATGCCTATCCCTCTCTATTGCAATAGCATCTCTCTTCACCAATTTTTTTGTCCCATTAACAAGTCACAAGTGAAAAATCATCCTAGCTAGTGGCAATGTAGTAATTTTGAGACTGAAACAGGGACAGAAGGTGGTATGTTGGAATTGTTGAGACATAGTGAGGCTGTGAAATGAATGAAGGTAAAAAGGCAGTGATGAGTGAATGCATGGGCCAAAAGAAAAAAGCGACCTTCGTCCCATTGTGGATAAAAAGGGTCCTTCATTGTTTATTGCACCCTGGTCCCATCGTTTTTGCTTTGCTTCATTATCATTTTCTTTATTTATTTATTTATTTTAAAAATAAAATAAAAAAACAGATCTTGAGAAAATGCAAAGTTTTTGAGTTTTGGGGACACTGAACTGAAGAAGGGGTTGTACATATGCCTTACGTGCCAAAGCATTGGAACTTGGGGCTACATTGCTTACAGTGGTTAAACTTCAGCAGCTTGCTAGAGGGCACCCCAGAAGGCCATTTGGAGGAATGGGGATGTCCCTATATCATCTATACCACCATACCATATCACCATTCAGGAATTGAGTTGTGACATCTATGATCATGAATTTGATTCATATCTTAGTATAGCTAGGTAGTTGAAGATAATTATTATAACAATTACTTTAACTTAATTGTTTTTATAAGTAGGACTCTATAAACTATGTCCATATAAACACACACTTTTTTTTTTTTTGAGATACATCAGAAAATAAAAGACAAAACAAAAAATAAACTAGACAAATCTGGGGTAGGCACCCCCTCTGATCATTACGGACCAGTTAATTACATCACATCAGTGGATTAGTAAACACACAGTTTTAGATAGGCTATTGTAAGTTGTCATGTATACAATAACAAATTGAGCCAAACGGGGTAACTTGTTTTTATTCGAAAAATAATTTAAAAAAATATATTATATAGTTGATTTTGGATATTATTTTCTGTATATAATTTTAATTGTGCCATAAAAATAATTAATTCCTTTAAAAAAGACTCACATATGATCACTAGAATTAATTGTTGTACGAAAAAAAAGACATCCAATAATATATTGGATAGGTTATTCTACTTACTATTTTTTCTACCTACCTTTGTTTACCACTTTAAAACACAATTTGATCATACTCTTAACTAACATTTATCTTTCTCTCTTATAATAAATATAAAACCCAATGGTGTTTATATTTGTAACTAGCTAAAATATTAGATTAGATTCAAGGTTGACTATTTGATTGGATTTGAAATGAATTAGGCTTGGTGGAACTCAAATGCAAGAGTTGATTCTAGAAATAGAAATAGAAATATTTAGAAAGCTGGTGGAAAATATGCAATTGCAGGACGCATCCATAGGCTGTTTTGTTTTGCAGAGTAGAGAATGACCTGTCTATGTCCATCCATAACAAATCCAAGCCTTCAATTGAAAGGCACAGAGAAGAAGTACCTATAGATAGAAAAATGCTCAAACTGTCACGCCAGCATCCGAGCCATGCAATCTCTGAACTCAGCTCTTATCCTATTCTTCCCTACACAAAACCCTAAAAAACTAGTCAAAAACCATGCATATAGCATCACCACTAGCTACCTAGCCAAGTACATAAAAAAATTAAAAAAAAATTGCACCTTGCTATAATGCTAAAGTGTGAGAGCATAAGAAGGAAAATATTTTCAATACTTCCATATATATTTGTTAAATATATTAAAAAGTAACATTATTATATGATTATTTCTACCCATGTCTTATATTTTCTTCTTTTTGGGTAAAAGAGTTGGTACTCCACCCAAAAGGAGCTCCGAAGAAGGCATGAACTATTGAAGTATAGCTATGTATGTATACACATTTATACACACATTATTTTGTAGCTACCTAGCCAAGTGCATAAAAAAATTAAAAAAGACTGATTCGAACCCGCGACCTGACACGTAACCAATGTCTAAGATGAAATGTTTGTTCCATACAGGAAGCACTTTTTCTGAGGCATTGTATGTTATTGGATTTGGTGATTGCATCATAGATAGATAGATAGTGTAGATGTGAGAACAGGTTGGAAATTGGGTGGTAATGATGGAGAAATGTCTCTGGATGCATAAGCATCTTCTCCTGTACATGTTGTGTCTTTTTCTGTGGCTCTTGCGTCTCATGGGCCACTCTGCCACCATATGCATATTTTCCCTTCTGCACAGAATCTCTCTCTAAATTTTCTCTCTGCTGCTAGCCCCCTAAGGGCCCCCTTCAATCCGTACAACTTGTTGCAGTGATTTTATTTTATTTTTGACCTTTTTCTTTCGAAGAAGATTAATAAATCAGCCATCTTGAAACATAGGATTTAGCTAAATAAATTGGAGTATTATGAGCAATAGTGTTTTTTTTTTATTAAACGTGACATTTTTTTGTCTCCATCCCCGGTATTAGCATGTCTCATGTAACCCCAAAAATAAAAAATTGAATATTTTTCCATCGATAATAATTTTTTTTGTATATAGGTTACATATTTAAGTTTTCAAAATCAAAAAATGAAAATTCTTAGTCTTTATTACATGAATATAAATGATAATAATAATAGTAATAATGGAATTAAATATTGGGATAAGTTATAGTTACTACCTCTTTTTCTTATTATCAAATCTTAACTATTAATTTCTGTCAATCTAACGATTATAATTTATTGGAAATGAATAATTAATTAATAAGTCTGACCTAATAAATTACAACCTTTAGATTAACGAAAATCAACGGTAAGATTTGGTAGTAAGATGTAATAAGAAAAAGAGGTAATAACTAAATATAACATCTCCCTAAATATTTATATAGGGGAATGATCCGTTTACAATTTTTTTTTACACATTACAATATTTTTGTAAATATAAATATAACCTGTCACATTTATATATATGTTAAGTAATAAAATTTCATTTTACAAACCCATGTATTTTTATTAAAATTTATCAATGTAAGAAAAATTATGAAATTAAAATATTATAAAATAATGTCTTAAAATTTTTTATAAAGATAAATATTTTTAAAATTTTAGACTACTGAAAAAATTCATATTAAATATTTAATGTTTTGAATATATTAAGTATCTTTATTTTTATTTTTATTTTTCTTAAACATATTATAGAGAGAATAGTTAGTTAGTAAATCTTTAATAATAAAAGCCAAAAAATGTGTGCAATAAAGTGAGAAAAGGCACGCAATTTAAGGCACCAGCCCATTCATTTTCATTCATTCTCTTTCTATCGAGTCAAAAGGGGTTTTCCCATGAGCTTAGCGGCCTACATCTTTGGTATAAGTGTTGTATTTAAGTGGATATAATTTTTTTTCACTTTTGAAAAAATGCGCAACATGGTAAAAAAAATAAATTTGAAAAAATTTAAAGTGTTAAATTTTTTTCTAAAAATAAAAAAAAAATTGTACCCACTTAATTACAATAGTTGAAAAAAAAATTGCACACCGGTGTATTTTAGCAGGTAGTTCCCTACCGCTGGCCGTACCGTACTCATCGTTCTAGGCGTAGCTGTGCCAATTTGACTAGGTCAAAAAATATCCATTACCTAATCTGGAATTGATTGAAAACTTTGGACAAAATTTCCATAGGATCATAGGTTTATAGTGAAACTCTGAAAGCATTTAACTTGATAAAGATTATTCAACATTGAAATATCAAATGTTACAAATTAAATTTACATCGTTAGATTAAAACTTAAAGCAAAATATAGATACTAACGAGAAATTCTGATCCCTCCGTCAAGTTATACTTAGTAATAGTTCAATAAAAGTATATATTAGTAGGATAATATTTCTCTCAAGTTACCTAAGAGAAAAATATTTTTTACATTCACATACAATTGTGAGGCCCACCAAGAGATAGACAAAAAATAAAATAGTAGCTAAATTATCAATGTGATTATGTGAGTATAGAAAGATATTTCTCTCTTGAAAGAAATATTACCCATATTAATAACGAGATTTCTTGTCTCTAAAAATATTATTTTATTTATAAAAGATCGAAGGTAAAAATATTCATTGAATAGTAGTCCTTAACTAAATGATTAACTGCATTTTATGCAAATTCTTTTAAGAACTACACATAATTCGGCTCATCCAATATTGATTCAGATTATTGACATATTACCTAAAACAATTTTTTGAAAACCAAGAATTTTTTGCCTAAACCTTGAATTTGGAAGTATGAAAAACCTAAACCAAATATATTGTAGTGTAAATGACTCAAGGATAGAACCAAATGATAAGAATTTACAATTCTTTGACACATTCAAGCCAAATAAATTGGAAAATAGTGCTAAGAGGATTATAGTGATTTCCATCTCAAGTTTTGTTGTTTATATTGTTAAATATTTATATTGTTAATTATATTTAACAATAATTAACCGATACTTTTTCATCATTGTTAGATGTAATCTTGTTAACTAACACATCAACTCTTTAAGACAGAACTAAATAAGTAAAATCACTGCTACATATATACTTAAATTTCATAAAAGTATGACAATTATGTAACTCACACCCCTCTCCTAAAAAGTAAAAACTTAACAGAAATGGCATGAAATTAGTTTGATACTTCGGTTGATGTGAGATCAAATATAAAGATCTTAGAAGTAACGTTAAGATGCTAAGTAGGGAAATGCCTCATCTTCTTTGTCGTTCTTGTTTGTCTTGATGGGAAAAGACATACATGTCTCCGTTCTCTTTCCCCCCATCTCCTTCAATTAATTTATTGTCTTTTATTTGCATGACAAACTGAATCAATTTTCTATGAAGATTCGGGCACGACAATATCCTTGGAGTCAAAATAAAAGTACACAAATGAATTGTGGTAGCTCAGTTGGCGCATAGAAGCTAAACAGAGTCAAAATGAGAGTATGTATTCAAATCTCTCTCAGTACCACTTTTGAAAGGGATTTAAAACCTTAGCCCCGAATCGTATTAATTGCGAAGCAATGAACCGATTGAAATATTTCAAAAAAAATAAAATAAATAAAAGTACTCATATGCATGTGCTAACTTACCATATGATAATTTTAGATGAATATTGAGTTACCGGCCAAAGGGGATATGGTAATTTGCTCTTTTTTCTTGGTTTTGTACGAAACTCATGATTGGTTTTTATGCATTTTTTTTTCTCTTTCACCAAAGTAGATAATCTTTGTCAAATTTAGTATACGTACCCTACCTACTAAACACAGAAGGAAATAACAGCACCCCTGACATTCCCTTCTTTCAACAGAAAACAAGTTAACATTATCAAAATACAATAATCATTCATAGTTTTCCTAAACTAATGTTTTCTTAATCTCAGCATTTCGATCATTCATTCCACAAAGCAAACATAGGAACTTGATTGACCAAACCCAAGTTTCCAATCCTGTTGGTGTTCATGTGGTCATTTTCATTGTTTCCATCATCATCATATTTTTGTCCATGCAGGGTGAAGTATTCATGTTCATAATCCACTCCACTGACTCCAAACTCATTGGATAATCCCACAGAACACTTGGGGCTTTGAGGAATCAAAGCATTCTTGTTGCTTGATGATGATTCAGTGACATTATTATTGGTATTTCCACTCTCATTCTGTGGTTGCTCATCACTGTTGGTTGCATTCCACACCATGTTGGATAACTCATCAGAGCGTTCACCACCTTCAGTTATAGCAATAGGATGTGGCTGAGAATGTGTTGATGAACCACACGAATTGAAGTCCTCAAGTGTGGCTGGAGCTGTCTCTTTAGGAGAACGTTTTGCAAGATCTCCAGCAATGAGGGTTGAGCTTGAGCAAATTCTCTTCACATCATACCTATTTATGTCAAAGTTTGTCACAGCACTTGTTCCTCTGAACTTGATTGCTGCTATATCATATGCTTCAGCAGCTTCTTCCTGTGTACCTACATATCATTGTTGTAGTTAACTAATTAGAATGACTAAAGAAAGGGCCGACCCAGTTCAAATATACATTTCATGAGTGTCTGGGGAAGGGAATACTCTAGGCAGTCTTTCCCCTGCTTTTTGCAGAGAGACTGATTCGAACCCGCGACCTGACACACCACGACAAGAAAGCTTACCGCTGAGCTAAGCCGGCCATTCAATTAGAATGACTAAAGGAATGCAAATTAACAAATGGGGAAAATAATAATAAAAAAAAAAGAGACTTAAGATACTCACATGAAAACTAGACATATAATATAGTAAAAGGCATCTATCATACATGATTAAAGGAGGAAAAAGGAAGCTTAAAAGTAAAACAAAGGCAATAGAACTTACTAAATGTACCAAGATACAAGTCCTTGTTTCCAGCAACCCTTCCTATACGAGCTTGCCACCTTCCATGTTGATGGTGTCTGAAATGATACAAGGGAAAAAAGGATAAATGTTGGACAATAATTGTCCACTTAATTGAAAAGCTGAAATTGCAGTAAATAATTTATGGAAAACTTTACTAATGTTAATGATAAAGCATATATCACTTTAGGCCATACCTTGTCACGCCTCTGTACACAGATGCCCCTCTTGAAAATCCACTGCTCTTCCTGCCCAAAGGAAACAAAAGGACAATTACCTCCATATTGAATATGAAGGGAAAAGGAAAGAGAGAAAAAAAAAAAGAGAAAAAGAGAATTTACTAAGATCACATGGAAAAAATTTAATGGTACCTTCTTAAATTGGCGACAAATTCTTGCCTGGTCATGTGCTTCATCTCTTCAAGTTCCTTCTCATAAGTGCTTAACTGAGCATTTAAGAAGCAGTAGACATGTAGAGTGATTACAGTTACAATAGTTCAAGCTACATAAATTAAGTACATAGGTAAAAAATATATGACTTTTCTAAATAATTTAACTTGCCCGCTTTTATTTTTCCCTTCTATTTTGAACTGTTGTTGAGTCTAAGAGCAAAGGTAAAAACTTTTTCCAAAGGAGAAACAAGTGTACTAGGTTCCAGAAACCTTACAGGGAAATTTATGTGAGTTGTTGGACCCCAATACTTGAGTGCAGCTAAGTCATAAGCCTTTGCTGCTTTTTCTTCCTTATCATAGCCACCTAATAATAATAATAGAGAGATATTGGTTGCCAAAAGTGATAAATTATTTTCATAAAGCAAGCACACCTTCCAACGCTCCATATTAAGCAGCGTATCTAACCACTTACCGTGCAATGGTAAACAGTAAGATTTACAAAGATGGCAAAGAAGTAAAGAGATATAGCCAATGCACGTAGGAGTGTCACTTACCAAGGTAAACTTGAAGATATGAAGAAGCCATGAAAGGAGAAGAATCCAACCATTGCATGAAGCAAACCGTTAGTATATTCTCTTTCAAAACAAGAGAGGAAAGAAAAAAAAAAAAGAATAAATATGGAAAAAAAGGTTGAAGGACTAGTTTGGTTCTTGAACATGCTCCCAAAAACTTGCTTCCTTGGTCAATGACACAATAAACCAAAAAAAAATAGAAAACAAAAGCATGTTTTTCTCTCTCACCTTGTCTTCCTTTCCTTGTTTGCCCTTCCTTTCTGCAACTATTATCCCACAAGTGGGCCTCATATCTCCCAGTCCATCTATGCCTAACAAATCCATGAACCCCAAAAAGGTAAAAAAAAAACAAAAAGAGAGCAAAATTCAACAAAATAAAACAAGAAATCAAACTGTGCAATTAACAAGATTACAAGAGAATTCATCAATCATACCTTGTAACACCACGATATTGAGATGTTCTCTGCCCAAAAGTATCAATAGATTTGCGAGGCACAGGTTCTCTAGCTAAAGATTTTGACATGGACCTTTTTCTAGTGTCATCATTCACTTGTGCTGGTGAAATTGCATCCACCCCATTTTGTACACTGGGGCTCATAGTCAGGGACAAAGATTGGAAATTACAACCATTTCCCTCACCTGAAGGTTTTCCATCAGAAAACTGAGTTTGTGCCAACCATGACTTGTACATGCCATTGCTTGGAATGAGGGCATGTGGGTTATCATTATATGCATGGAAAGAGTGAATCAAGGAAGAAGAAGGGTTTGTGAGATTCTCCCCAGTTTCAATCTCAGTATTGTTGCAAAAGCTTGGGGCCACGTTAACATTGATTTCAGAAATACTATTCTGGTTATGGTTTTGGTCATGTTGGGATCCTTGGCAGAACACTTTGGTCTCAGCCAAAGGTGAGTTAGAGTAACAACCCAAGAAGTCTTCAAGCTTTGGTCCTTCTTCATTTGAATTTCCTCCAGCTATTGCATTTTCATATCTCCATTCTGTGAGCACCAACCAATATTGGAATGTGAAAAAACCAAAACCCACATGGATACACATTTGATTGCTAGCAAAATAGCAAACTTTATAAAAGAATCAAGCAAAAGAGCACAAAAGGAAGTGTTTTGGCCAACATGCAAATGGATGAAAACAAAATAGAGAACAAATTGAGGCCCACCCAATAAATAGCACATAATTACTCTCAAACTGGGAGAGACAACAAGTTTTTATGAGAATGCAAATACAATAATGGAAATGAAAGAACAAGAAAAAGAAAAAAAAAAAAAAAACTGAAATATGATGATATGATAAGAACATAGGTTTAGTATGACATGCAATACCTTCAGGTGCAACAGAGTGCCTAAAGGAATCAGCAACACAAAGTGAACCATCAGAGCGTAAAGGCATAACAGATAAGTGAGGATGAGAAGGATGAGGATGAGGATGAGCATAGCCTCCACCATGGTCTTGATTTTCTCTCCCAAATTCTTCATCAATCCTCAAGTGTGGAGTCAGAGAGAACCCCAACCAATTACTCATATTAACCCTTCTTTTCTCAAGAAAAACAATCCCCACAGCACAGACTTACACAGTAACACTTACACCCCACACCACAGATCTTTCTCTCTTTCTCTCTCTCTCTCAAAAAATCTAAAGACCTTGTTTTTCTCTATGCAAGTTTGGAATGTTGGACTTTGAGCTCAAACTTCAAAGCTAGTAATGGTTGGGATGGGGTTGAAATTCTCTATTTTCTTTTATAAAAATAAAAAAAATAAAATTTGATGGTATATATCATAATAGTCATAATCATATGAGCTTGATATTGTTGTTTATTTTTATTTTTTATAAATATATGGGTTTATGGTTTTGTTGTTTGAGGTGCAAATGAAGGGTTGAGAACTTTAGACA
The DNA here is from genome assembly GCA_032173675.1 of Gastrolobium villosum. Classification (NCBI taxonomy): domain Eukaryota; kingdom Viridiplantae; phylum Streptophyta; class Magnoliopsida; order Fabales; family Fabaceae; genus Gastrolobium; species Gastrolobium villosum. Next base: position 1,718 of record JAVKPL010013441.1, on the reverse strand, counting down.
AGCTTCTCTCGTCTTATATTCTCAGCTCTGTCTCTGTTTTCTAATGAAAGTGTTGGGTTTTGTGCCATCTCTTTCATTTCTTTCTCAGATTTCTGCAGCCACGGCATGTAGCAGTGTAACCAAATATATATAAAAAAATATATTCAATAGAGAGAGAGGAGATGCCAAAATATCCCTTGCTATGATCAAGCACGACCTGGTACTAATAGTATCACACTTCGTAAGCCGCATGATCAGGATTTAATTGACAATATGATTTGATCGACGGTCAGGATTCAAGAAAGATGTAAAATACTTTGGTATGCGGAACAGTGAATTATAGTGAACTTGAACCCCTGTAGCGAGTAATTGATGATTCCATTAAATTTTATGGGTCAAATTTTGGGATATTTTAAGAGAGAATTTTATTTGTTACGTACACATAAAATTCTATAAGGCGGTCAACAAAAATGAATTGTAGTAAAATCAATCTGATCGATCGGATCACTTAAATCACATGATTATATATAAATCAATAAGTTATATTAAAAAATTATAAATATACTCAAATAGTTGAAAAAATATATAAATTTTTAATATTTTCATATAAAAATAATAAATTATACATTATTGGCCAATAAAGATCAAACAAACATATAATACTTGTGATACTGGTGTTTCATGTTCAATAAACGATATCTCTAATTATAAATCAAATCAAAATTCATTGGACAATGTATAACTGAGGTAATATTAGTATTATAGGAAAATTTCTTTGGTACTATGGATGCACTGTAAACTCGATGCATCTTATACTCCTATTATGACACGTGTCTTATTTTCGTCAAAATGATAATAAATAATTTATTTTAAAATTAGGAGAGAGTGATTTGATATAAAGTAAGACATATGTCACATTATGAGTGGAAGATGGACCGAGTTTTCGGTACATCCGTAAAACCAAATATATTCTCGTATTATAGGCACGTGACCTGTGTAAGTTAATAAGCAACAGATCACTCAAATATGTCAATTATAAATCTTTTTTGAAAAAAATTGAATTTTTTTTAAATAAATAGTTTCAAGTCACCGATTTTCACCAAAACTGGTTTGACCAATCCAATATGATAACCGAACCAGTTAGATGATTGATTCATCAGGTTCCGGGTCAACCCGGCCTATATGGTCCGATTTTTACAACATTGAATAAAATTGAACCCCAATAGAAAGTAATTGATGATTCCATTAAATTTTGTACATTAAATTTTGGGATTAATATTTCTTATATTATAAAAAATAATTTTATCTCTTATACACATAAAAATATATGAGACCCATTTTTTCTTTTTTCTTTCACTTATCTTCACATGAAGCTCACACACTTTTATATGTGAGTAGGACATAAAACTATCTCATACAATTTGAGAAATATTAACCCCTTCAAATTTTTCTCCAATTTGATTTCTTACACAACTTTTCGTTTAAGTCTATAAATAACAAGTTATAATTGATTTTTATTTAAAAAGTTGTTTTGATAAAAATAATATTATTCATATTTTTTAAAAAAAATGATTTTTAACTATTGAATTATTAGTACAATCACTTATGTTTATAAAAAATATTTAAAATGAAATAATAATATAATACTAAATCATGAAAATGGTTTTACCAATATATTCACAGTGTATTTTTTTTTACCACAAAAGCAACAAAATGTTGTTATTGTAACTAGGTAACAT
>JAVKPL010013440.1:0-73754 GCA_032173675.1 Gastrolobium villosum | reverse complement strand
TTTGAGAACCACATCCGGTATCTAATACCCATGAGGATGGATTAGCATAAGAATAATTTATCTCAATCATGAAAATACCTGAGGCAGAAGCATCACCATGCTTCTTGTCCTTCACATTGTTCAGGTAGTCTGGACAATTCCTCTTCCAGTGGCCTTTCTTGCCACAATGGAAGCACTCAGCATCACCCTTGTCCTTAGGTGCCTTCTTACCCTTCTTCTTGCCCTTCTTCTTCTTGGATTTTCCTTTGGGCTTAAGGGGGTCACCTTTTGCAGGCTCCTTGGCCTTGCTAGGCCCACCAATCAAAAGAGCCTGTGTCCTATCCTTCTTGATAGACACTTCAGCTGTTGTTAACATGCTTAACAACTCAGGCAAGCTCACTTGCATCCCATGCATATTGTAATTCATGATGAATTGACTGAAGGAAGGTGGAAGTGAGGTGAGGACTAAGTCATTACTTAGCTTCGGCATCCATGATGAAGCCTAGGTTTCCTAGCTTCTCATTCAGCCCGATCATCTTGAGAACATGGCTGGCAACAGACATGCTCTCAGTCATCCTACAAGAGAACAGTTCTCTTGAGGCCTCATACCTCTCATGCCTGCCTTTAATATCATACAACTCCTTGAGATGTACGATAATAGAGGGAGCATCCATATGCTCATGCTGCTTTTGCAGTTCAGGCGACATGGATGCCAACATGATGCATACTGCCATCACATTGTCATCCAAGTGCTGTTGATGGGTTACGAAATCAAATTCCGCAAACCCTTCTTCCCCTTCCCGTGGAGCTACGGGTATTACAGCATCTAAAACGTAGGCAATCTTTTCGGCCCTTAGAACTATTCTTAGGTTCCGATACCAGTCCATAAAATTTGAACCGGTCAGTTTATTCGTATCGAGTATTGAACGCAGTGACAGTGGATTAGTCATACTATAAGCTGAAAAGGATGTAAAGATAGTTTTAGTTAATATACGGTTATGTAGTTAAAAGCAAATTATTAAAGACTTGAAATAATTTGCCCCTCCCACTATTTTATCTAAGTCAATGACCCTTCCTTTTGACTTAGGGTTAATCTACTTTAGATTTTACCTTAGTGGGTTTAAGAGTGCGATTATTTATTTTAACCTCCGTCTGAGACCGCAAGATTAATTTAAATAAAGGGTTGATCTTTATCAACAGTATCTCATACCCTCTCTTAACATTAGGTTGACAACTCTTTGTCACTTAGTGGTGCATCTCATGCAACCAACCTAGCACCATTACCCTAAGCACATAAGTCCGGCTGTGCCTGCAACTTATGTCTTAGTTAAGCATTAAACCAGCACCCTAAGTGTCTTACACTTCAAACACTACTCTAGCCCAACGAAATAGTGGGTCCCAACTGAGTTGTGGAGCACCACTACGTAGAAGAGTTTTGAGTAGCATTGGTGGTGGGAGATAATCATATGCTTAATTATTTATTCCTTTTAAGGGTTCCTTTTATCTTGGGGTTAATTAGGTCCCATCAAACGCATATTGTAAGTTATCATGCTAGTCGTTACCTATGTCAAACATCTATCGGTATACACTAGTCGTTATTGGACAAACATAATAACCATACAAACGCGATTTGCCCAATTTATGCATACTAGACGTTCTAATCATACATACATATAAACAGTTTATATTGAGATAGCCATGGTGCTCGCGCTTTTGTCCTTTTTGCTTCTTTAAGCAACGGCCGCTTGTCGTCTATACGCCACTAGCCTATTTCTCTAATTACAAATAATTAAAGAAACTCCATAACACTTTGGAGGAACAAAATTACAAAATTTAAATTACAAATATACTTGTAAATTAAAATGCGCGATTACACATAAATTTAAAATTCAAAATAATTCAAATCCGGGCACCATGACCATCCCCTTCCTGTTTGTACCTGAAAAGTTCAAAACTTGCAAACACAAACATTATATTATCACATAACATTTTCACATGTATTTTGACATTTAACATTTAAACATCAAAATAACATCAAGATTCATAATCTTAAATTTCTCATTGGCCGAATTTAAAAACAATTTCAATTCAAATTTTGTTAATTCTTTCTTAAAGAAAACAAAATTAAACCATGCATGTAGCCATATATCCCTACATGGCCGAATCATATAGGTAACTATATGATAAATTTGTCACAAAATTTCATGCATATAAACATGACACAATTCATGGAGAAAAATAAGAAATCATTCAAGGTACTCTTAGTACCCTCCATGGCCGAATCTACCCTTTCAAAAAGGGCGTTCCTTTTAGAACTTTCATAAAGAAAAGAAACTAAACCATGATGCATAATGTTTTATGAACACAGAATCAAATTTTCATGTTCATAAAAACAAAAACTTTAACACTTTAAAGGATTTGTGATTCAAAATCCACATGCAGAATTTAAACTTTAACCCTTTAAAGATTTTTGACCGTGAAAAACTCTTTTCACAAACAAGGTACCATCACCCGTCGATGGTAAAGCAACCGGGCTCTGATACCACTTGAAAGTAAACTGGCCTTTGAAGGCCGATGCATGTAAGGTGTAAAACAAAATTTTTACTGCGGAACATACATGCACTCATAGATTCATGCTTTAAGACAGCATGATGTTACCTTGTTTTGGCCTGATCAGTCAGGGAGATGAGATGTCAGGCTTGAAGGGTTCAAACCCTCTAATGGTGATCCACACCACCGTTCGTCTATGATGCAAGAACTCTTTCTTGAAAGCCACCAGATGAACACCACAATGAGGCTTGCTATGCGCACAAGTGGTGAGGGTGGAGGCTAGGTATCCTGTTTGGAAAGGTGTAGTGAGCTACCCTACAGAATGGTGCATAGAGGAGGAGAGTTGGCTTGGTTTTCCATGAAACCTAAGGTGAGGAACATGTCTATTTATGCGCACCCTTTGGAGAGGAGGAGGGAATTCATTCATTCAAAATGAAAAACAAACTTTCAAATTTCTTTGAAAGTTATGCATGAAACAGTGTGATAAGGTGGAGCTGTTGCAAAACAAACTTTGCCAACAACCTCCAATCTTATCCACATGAATTTAAATTCAAATTAATTTAAACTTAAATTCATAAACTATCATATAGTATATAGTTTTCATGCGCATAATTCAGCCCTATAAAGGGTCCAAATACATTGAGCAGTTGCATTCAAAATTTGAATCAACTTACCCACTGATTCCCTCAACCACCAAATCTGAATGGAGGTTTGTTTTAAGTGATAAGATAACACTCTTATCACTTAAAAGTGATGCACCAAACAGCCTAGGGAGAGCCTCCAAAGATGCTTCTTCATCCAAGGAATATGCTCCAATAAGATTCTGTCTTCTCCTTTTGTTATGAAACAACTTTTCAAAACCAATTCAAATTCGAATTCAAACACTTGAATTCAAATGTTCAAACATTCAAATTCAAAATTCAAAATTCAAAATTTCAAATTTCAAATTCAAAATTCGAATTTCAAAATTCAAATTCAAATTCAAATTTTAAAATTCAAATTTCAAATTTCAAATTTCAAATTCAAAATTCGAATTTCGAAATTCAAATTCTAAATTCAAATTTCAAAATTCAAATTTCAAATTCAAAATTCGAAATTCAAATATTTGATTATTAATTTAACTAATTAAATTAATTAGTAATGGCTTGGACTATCCAAGCCCATTACTAAACTCCATGCACCACCCACCCATTTAGGTGGGCTTCCAAACAGCTTCTTGGGCTAATAACATTATTAGGCCCAATACCTTTAAAGCTAGTCCATCATAACTACAAGGTGTTAGTGTGTGACCCATTAGGTCCAACTTAGCTACTGACATAACTGGGCTCGGGCCCAACAAGCCCACAACCCAATTAATGACAACACAGAGCACTAGCAATGCTTTGTTGCCCCAGAACTAGTCAGATTAATGACTTGATCATCCTATTGCACATATTTGGTTACCGTATGTATTTCCCTTCGTCTCGGTTATCTTCCCATTAACCTAGGGTAAGGAAATGTATCAACCCCTGCGGTTTAGGGTAAGCTTTATTCGAAATAGGGAATCTTCAATTTACTGACTCTAAAGGCAGATCATCTCATGATCTCTTTTACTATGCATAGATTCCCGAGTCCCTGTAAATGTCATCCCGATTTCTCCGGTTTACAGATAACCTAATCTCTCACAGAGATTTGACGAATTCCTTCAGCTTATTACCCTAGCCCTGTGCCCTTTAAGGACACGCCCAACAGTATACCTATGAGTCTCCATGTTTCAGGCAGACGAGGTATACAATCAAAACATGCCTTCAAGAACACAGTCTAGGTAATAACTTCTGGTCTAAGGAAAGACACACCCAAACATAAAGAGATTACTCTAATGACACTATCTGTGAGATTTCCTCATAGAGTCTCTTTTTGGGTCTGTTCAGTGCGAGCTATACTCTTATAGGTCCACCCACGACTTTAGCTAAGATATCTCCATATCTGCAGCTCATGAGGTCTTTACCTTGTATCCATATACAAGTAGATAAGTCGTACTAGTCTTTACTCGAGATCACTGATCCCCAAACTCAGTGTCTCTAGACTAGGAACATATAATTAGGAATAGACATGCAATATCCTTGAATCCTCATGATCGTGATCTCATCACAGATACTCAAGAGATACCTGTTCTATTCCAAGGGGTTTATCCAGTTCATTCATATAATATTAACAGTAATATCGAGACACAATATGAAACTGAATAAATAGTGCTTACATTTATTTGCGACAAATAAAGTTCTACATCTAGTGTCCTTTATTTAATCAAAAGATTGTCTCTAGGACACCCATATGCTAACACCTAGGCCCTTCAAACATGCATTTTCATTCAATTATGCAACATTTACATAGTCTTTAATATAATGGCCATTTTACATCAAATATGGTCCATTTTACAACATATTCACCAAGGCTTCTAATACAATGAATGTGGCAATGGACAAGTCCCATGCTCACTCAAATATACAATATATACTCATGTCCTACATATACATCATATTGAAGGATCTAACATGTATTCATGAACTTACAAAACATGGCATTTTCAACATGCATAGGTTCATGACCTAAGTCTAAAGCATAAATCATATGCAAGATGTGTCCCTATCCAATGCTCGTCACATGGTGCCTCCACTGTGCACCTCATGCTCCACACTTTCAGGCTCAACCTAACCTGAAATGATGCCCCACAACACGGGGTGAGATATATAAATATATCTCAGTAAACCAAGGGCCCTGGAGGTTTCTCCACCCCATGGCTCACTCAATGTGCAAATATAACATCATACAATATGCAAGCAATGCAATATCACCCACCAACTGGAGATAACCCAAGAACATCCACTCATGGATTCATGTTCAAGGACTCCATCATATAACTCCCGAGACAGTCCTGGCGCCTCTCCCATGGTTGAGAAGACTCAATGGCAATACCCAACCGGAACTCCTCATGAGCCCTATCCGGCGGACGTCCCCGTTTGGATCATCCTGGCGTCGCTCCCAGAGTCGACTCCATGGCACATTCCAACTGGCATTCCGTCACGAAATGATCCAGCGGATGTCCAAACTCCACACACGTCAACTGGCCAGTGACCAAACAATTTTCACAAATCAAGCAATATGCATACAAGCACACAATCACACAATGTCATAACCACATAATCCAACCACAACCATCCACTAGGTGTGGTGGAGCACACAAGGGCTAAACCCCAGTTCCAAAGGTTACCTCAACACCGAGCCCATGCTCCAAACGTAAGCTCCAAGCTTACCCGCTTCCAAAGCGTCCAAAAGAGGCAACCTAGATAATCCACAACATGATTATCGATCCATTTCCAAATCAAACATTAAATCTCAAATAATCATTCATTTTACTTCAATCTCTTTTATAGATCAAATTACCAATTATATCATGAATCACACAATCTTTCTTCTCACTCCACTTTACCACACTATACCATCATCCAATTAAACATCCTTTTCAATCATTCAACTTCCACTACATCATTCTTATATCATTTTTCCTCAATTTTCATCATAATTCGGATTCCTCACAAGGTATGCCCCAAGGCTTTTCAATTCATTTTAACACTCATACTAATCATGTAATCATATTATCAACCTATACCAACGGTCCATCATTCAATTATTCAATTACATCACATACTCATTTTCATGAAATCTTCACAAATTTTCCTAAGTTAAAATCCAACTTTTTCACCAAAATTTATCATAGCATTTCTAGCTTTCATGCATCATTCTAAGGCATTTTCATCTAATAGCATTTTTCCATTTGGGCTCTCTATCATCACACATCTAAAATCAAAGGTTTGAACATAAATTTCTAGATCTATGAAATCAACCATCAAAATACCACAAATATACTCACCATCAAGTGTATGAACACCACCAAGGCTCCATCAATCCAAAAGAGATCCAAAAACTCCAAGAACACCAAAGGGGTCGGATCTGAGTTTGTCCATTTTCGCCCCAAGGAGGTGGTTTCATGGCTTCTAAGTGTTACCAATGGATCTAGAAGGTTGTTTACAATAGATTTCAACACCAAAATCAAGTGATTTGGTGGAGAATAGAGAAAATGGTGAGAGAAGAGAGAAATGGTGGTTATGGGTTCTTGAGGAGGAGAAGTCACGGGAGGGAGAAGGAAAAAAAGAAGAAGAAAAAGAGGAGGGAGGCGTGGGGTCAAGTGGGTTTTGGCCCCGCGGGTCCCACACGCGATCTAACTTTCATCTCGATAAAAATTCTGATCATATATTCTTAATCTACATAATTTTCCAGTCCATGACATATTTTACTTTTCTCAAAATACTCATAAAAATTTCACACTTATCGGTACACTCGTACCGCAGTATCTTTCACTTAAAAAGTCACTATTCATCAATTTTTCACAATTTTGCCTACTCACTCAATTTTCCGTCCCGATTCCATTTTCGGCATTATTTTTGTCATATTACATCTCTAACTCCATTTTTCATGCCTCGGTTCACGTTTTTGGCAAATTACCATTTTGCCCTTTTAGCCCATTTTGGCCCTAATTCTCGGATTTTCACTAATCCTTCCCTTTTAAACCCATATTTTATCACATAAATTCACATTTAATTTTCCGAGGTGTTATATTCACCCCACCTTTTAGGAATTTTGTCCGCAAAATCAACTATGCACATATGCTAACTCGGGATACAGCCAGAGAATCTCAGTCCCTCGTACCCAAGAAGCTCCATCAGTGCGCGGACACCAAAATAAATATTTGTATTTCCATCTCTTGGCTTTTCAGCCACATTTCACAATAGTCTCGCCTATCAAAGGCCCAATGGGAGACCTCAAGTCCTTCCCAATCTCAATCTCAACCGGTGACACCACATGTGAACAACCGGAGCGCACCACACAGTTGTGCACTTTCTCTGCTTTATCAAGCCAATTTCTTTCAATTTCTTTTCAAATTCTTTTCAATTTCTTTTCACAAGTCCGGCTACCTCACACATATAGCCCATAATTTCTCTTGGCAGGTTTTCCTACCTAATTAACACATCAACAACTATACTCATAGGGTCATACCATATTCTGTTCAATCAGTGCCACACAGGCAACTATTACTTTCTGTCACACTACAGCCACAATTATCCTTCTTTGAATTTTACTTCTACGGAGTAACAACTCTTGTCATCAATCTTTTTCACATTTCTTATTCCACATTAAACACTATTATGGAATCTCACAGCCTCTCAGTGCCACTCACCGAGTAATCATCCAGTTCACGCTCACTATACCTTTATTTTCTGAGGGACAAAATCCCCACTTTTGGCACCTAGCCACAACTCGTATATACACATTTTCTTTTCTCATGTTTTTAACCTACAACGTACGATTTCACCTCTGCATTTTATCTTTAACAAGCACCATCCCTGTGCTCAACCATCAATCTAACCTTACAGGTTTACCAACTTTTGCCAAAACAAAATGGCAACCACTCCCTCAAGACATTTAACTGGTACTCAATGGACCACACATTTCAATTCATACCTTACATTGGTCATTTCAAAGCTTTCAACCATGAATTTACTCATTAATTTTCATACACTAGATCATACTTACAATTTCAACTAATCATCTCAAAACTTAACCCATAGTTCATCATAAATTTCTCACATTAAAGGCAACATGCCTAAGGTTTCCATTAACAATTTTCTTTAAGTACCATTCCATACTCATGTTATCAATTCCACATGTATTTCATTCTATACACCTCCCCTTCATCATCATTTCATTCAACCAGTATGTATCATTCCAGGGTCACATATCATCTCTCTTGTACCTGTCCCATCACATAGGGATTTTCAAAGCCTATTTATCATGCCACTAGGAACTAAATCCATCCTTGTCATTACTTTCATCTTTTCATATTGGCTATTACACAAGTCTCTCGGACTATTCACGGTACTACTAACACTCTCAATCATATATCTTGGCACCTAGCCAAGAACCACATCAACATTGTGTATTCCAACACATCTCTCATTATCATTTGTATTCATACAATTCCATCAGTAACTCTACCACCAGGGTAAAGATATCAACCTTTTATTTCACCAAGTACCATTCTATTTAACAACTAGTATCACATCTTCTTATCTGAATACATCACAAATAACCGCTTATTAAAATCATTGGCCACCTTGGGCCACCAACTTATCTTAACATATCACCATCACAAGCCTTTCCATAAAACTTTGACTCAATCCATCATCACTAATAAATTTCCATTCCCTTCACATAGGGTGATAATCCAATAATTCATTTCATAATTTCCGTAAACCATAATTCATACTACCATACTTGGTATACACTCATGCACATCTCCGAGTGCTCAATTCCATAATTCAAACCACCATCTCATGGCACTTCACATTTTCATCATATTTGGCATATTACTGTTCACTTAAAGTTATCCAAATTCACCTCTTGCGTTCCTCACAAGATACAATCCTCTAATGCAATGGGTAAGAACATCCTTAGGTTTAACCCCTCGAGCTCTTGCTGTCCTAAGGGCCCCAGGTGCAATGCCCCACCAATCAGAGAATCTGTCCTTATAATTCACGCAAGAAGAGGTAACATGCCAACGGCTGTACTAACAGTCCCACTAACACAAGGTACTACCTCGCACCACTTTACTTATATAAAATAATAATAATCTCCGGGAACATAATCCATACGGAGATAGCCATACTCTACAGGCATTTAAGCCACACAGATATAACATATTCACATCAAATCCGTATATAACGGCAAACAAATTCTTATATATATACATAATGGTATACTAGATATATCCTACTTTTGCACCATCCACTATAATTTTCCAATATGGTTCCTTTCTCAACATTCTACTCATTCACTTGACTAGCCATTAGTCTTAGTCCATAGCATAATCATCCTCACATGATTCCATCATCTTTCTCATTCTTTAACACATAATTTTCAATTCTTAATAGTACCCATATTTGGTACAGTTCTAATCCGTTGTCCATCATGACTCATAGCAACTATGCTCACACTGTAAAAGACCCACTTCAGTAAAATAACTTCACTTTTCATCTCAATATTTCACCATGACACCAAGGTTGTCATCATTTAACCGTCCGTGCATTCTGCGCATCAGGACCACCAGATAAATTCAATTTCGAGCAGCGCTCGCCTGGGACTTCCAAGAGCAACAACTCTTAGGATCCAATCCACAAAGGGAAACCCGGGACAATTTTAATTGTCACATTATTACCAACATGTGTGCCATGGTATAACTTGCACACCGGGACTCCATCATGAATCCCATACCACATTGAGCATCCAATGACACTCCAAAGAGACAATCTCTTCACATTTCCCATCATAGGGAATTTCCATTCCATCATTGTTCTTTTACCAAAATAATTTTTCTAGTTCATTACAACACACATACAAATTTTAGGCACCCCGGCCTTCACAAAACATATAGATATACACATTTATACATATTGGCGTTTAGCCATCACAGGATTATTATCCACACAAAGTTAAGCCACATCATCCAATTTGCAATGCTTCACAACATTATGGAAGCATACTAGTACCATTACTACACCGCACTCGGTTATATTTTCTCACCTCACATTTGTCAAGTCCAATCATCAACATATTATGAACCTTCATACTTTCAATCAAATTCATTCAATGCCTTACATGGCAATTTCCTCAACTTCTTATATTTTACTTTTTGTACATATGATATCTTCACTTACATCTAACCAGCATTAATCATCATGGACTAAAGTCCCAATTTCAACATTGAATCATCCATCCCCTCATCTCCATAGTTCATTTAAGTTACTAACAATCCTCACTCCAACATTTCTAAAATTTCAATTTACTTCTACATCCAAGCATATCAAGTCATCCATGTACATACCCTCATCAAGGGTCTTATAACCTTATACTTTACCCTAAGGTATCCAATATTACATATAACACTCATTTTCAAATTTTTACAATTTCATCGGGGTTCCAATTCCCCACCATGTCAAAGACATACCACTAATTCTCACATATACTCAACTGCTCTAACTCCCCATACATTTAGGAAAGACTACCAACATCAACATACCAATATCCCCTCAAATCAATCCCTTTACTAACCACAAGACCACACATTTAACTATGGTAGCATTCTACCCAAGTGGTTAAAAATCTTATATCAATTCATTCTCACTAAGTCCTCAATGACAGTATCACAATTTATTCTCACTAAGTCCTCAATTATACCAAATTCACTTACTAACATATCCATCCGTGGAGCAGTCATCACTGCACCCACCACCTTAGCCTAAAGACTGGCATTGGTGCTCCAGGGTTGTCACGAAGGCATCTTATACTGACCACACATTGAACACAAAGAAATGGGTTGATCAGGCCCAAACTAAGGAATCACATGTGTAGCAGTCAATAAGAGTCTACGTACAACTATACAGCACTCACCTCAATTACACAATCATCAGAGTTCCCTAAAGAAACTGCTCTGATACCATAAAATGTAACAGCCCGTTACGTACCGGTGTTGTTAACATTAATTATGATATTAAGCGCAGTTACAATCACAGTAGTTGGGTTAATTGAATTACGGGCAAACTTTTTCCTTTTATCATATTCCTGTTCATATCCATAACCCCTTCCGTAATCAATTAAAACAACGCTATAATTGTAAATGCAATACGCGGAAGCATTCAGCTTAACAACACCACTACTCTTTCTTTTTATTCAACTCATTTAAGCTCATCCAATTCCTTTAGTATCTTACCCTGTTCTACCCCTTTACATTGGTTACGCGTGGTTTCAAACCACGTACCATGTGGAGTTCTACCCATCAAGTTAAACCCCTTTCTTTTAGTCTAGAAAAACTTAAATTTTCAAAATTTACACTGTGGTAATCGATTACCAGTGGGTGGTAATCGATTACCACCTGTCAAAAATGAGGCAGTAGCCAAATTTTGACCTCCTCTGTTCTGGTAATCGATTACCAACCTTGGGTAATCGATTACCTCACATGGTAATCGATTACCAAAGCTCAGTAATCGATTACCAGTGAAGACAGTAGCTAATTTTTCGTCCCCTGTTGCATGGTAATCGATTACCATGCTTGGGTAATCGATTACTATGCAGTAAAAGTGACAGATTACAGCATTTTAAGCCCCAAAAAGGTTGTGTAATCCATCCCTAACATCTTAGTACTCCACACAACACTTAAACATACTCTTATGTAGGCCCTAGGCCCTTCAAACATGCATTTTCATTCAATTATGCAACATTTACATAGTCTTTAATATAATGGCCATTTTACATCAAATATGGTCCATTTTACAACATATTCACCAAGGCTTCTAATACAATGAATGTGGCAATGGACAAGTCCCATGCTCACTCAAATATACAATATATACTCATGTCCTACATATACATCATATTGAAGGATCTAACATGTATTCATGAACTTACAAAACATGGCATTTTCAACATGCATAGGTTCATGACCTAAGTCTAAAGCATAAATCATATGCAAGATGTGTCCCTATCCAATGCTCGTCACATGGTGCCTCCACTGTGCACCTCATGCTCCACACTTCCAGGCTCAACCTAACCTGAAATGATGCCCCACAACACGGGGTGAGATATATAAATATATCTCAGTAAACCAAGGGCCCTGGAGGTTTCTCCACCCCATGGCTCACTCAATGTGCAAATATAACATCATACAATATGCAAGCAATGCAATATCACCCACCAACTGGAGACAACCCAAGAACATCCACTCATGGATTCATGTTCAAGGACTCCATCATATAACTCCCGAGACAGTCCTGGCGCCTCTCCCATGGTTGAGAAGACTCAATGGCAATACCCAACCGGAACTCCTCATGAGCCCTATCCGGCGGACGTCCCCGTTTGGATCATCCTGGCGTCGCTCCCAGAGTCGACTCCATGGCACATTCCAACTGGCATTCCGTCACGAAATGATCCAGCGGATGTCCAAACTCCACACACGTCAACTGGCCAGTGACCAAACAATTTTCACAAATCAAGCAATATGCATACAAGCACACAATCACACAATGTCATAACCACATAATCCAACCACAACCATCCACTAGGTGTGGTGGAGCACACAAGGGCTAAACCCCAGTTCCAAAGGTTACCTCAACACCGAGCCCATGCTCCAAACGTAAGCTCCAAGCTTACCCGCTTCCAAAGCGTCCAAAAGAGGCAACCTAGATAATCCACAACATGATTATCGATCCATTTCCAAATCAAACATTAAATCTCAAATAATCATTCATTTTACTTCAATCTCTTTTATAGATCAAATTACCAATTATATCATGAATCACACAATCTTTCTTCTCACTCCACTTTACCACACTATACCATCATCCAATTAAACATCCTTTTCAATCATTCAACTTCCACTACATCATTCTTATATCATTTTTCCTCAATTTTCATCATAATTCGGATTCCTCACAAGGTATGCCCCAAGGCTTTTCAATTCATTTTAACACTCATACTAATCATGTAATCATATTATCAACCTATACCAACGGTCCATCATTCAATTATTCAATTACATCACATACTCATTTTCATGAAATCTTCACAAATTTTCCTAAGTTAAAATCCAACTTTTTCACCAAAATTTATCATAGCATTTCTAGCTTTCATGCATCATTCTAAGGCATTTTCATCTAATAGCATTTTTCCATTTGGGCTCTCTATCATCACACATCTAAAATCAAAGGTTTGAACATAAATTTCTAGATCTATGAAATCAACCATCAAAATACCACAAATATACTCACCATCAAGTGTATGAACACCACCAAGGCTCCATCAATCCAAAAGAGATCCAAAAACTCCAAGAACACCAAAGGGGTCGGATCTGAGTTTGTCCATTTTCGCCCCAAGGAGGTGGTTTCATGGCTTCTAAGTGTTACCAATGGATCTAGAAGGTTGTTTACAATAGATTTCAACACCAAAATCAAGTGATTTGGTGGAGAATAGAGAAAATGGTGAGAGAAGAGAGAAATGGTGGTTATGGGTTCTTGAGGAGGAGAAGTCACGGGAGGGAGAAGGAAAAAAAGAAGAAGAAAAAGAGGAGGGAGGCGTGGGGTCAAGTGGGTTTTGGCCCCGCGGGTCCCACACGCGATCTAACTTTCATCCCGATAAAAATTCTGATCATATATTCTTAATCTACATAATTTTCCAGTCCATGACATATTTTACTTTTCTCAAAATACTCATAAAAATTTCACACTTATCGGTACACTCGTACCGCAGTATCTTTCACTTAAAAAGTCACTATTCATCAATTTTTCACAATTTTGCCTACTCACTCAATTTTCCGTCCCGATTCCATTTTCGGCATTATTTTTGTCATATTACATCTCTAACTCCATTTTTCATGCCTCGGTTCACGTTTTTGGCAAATTACCATTTTGCCCTTTTAGCCCATTTTGGCCCTAATTCTCGGATTTTCACTAATCCTTCCCTTTTAAACCCATATTTTATCACATAAATTCACATTTAATTTTCCGAGGTGTTATATAACATGTAAACTGCAAAGATAAAATAATTGTAATTGAAGGTCCTAGTTATTTAAAACGAAATTATACCAAATCACAACGGTATGCCGGCATGAGACCGGATTCACACCTTGGTTGAGCACTAGAATAGGATTTTGTTGGGGCCTTAAAGGAGATCATGAAAGTAGAGACATAAGTGGATGTTTATTTTCTGTCAACCATCAAATATAGAATTTATACAGTGAAGAATTACTGTGCAAATAAAACTGTTTAGTTGCTAACTAAGTATGTAATAAAGACTTGAGCCTCATTATGATTTATGGATAACTGAAGTTTCTTGGTCGGTTTTACTTCATCTTTATTGCAGTATGGTCTTTGGACGTTGTGTAAAAGGAAACCAGAAATTTGTTTGTTATGATTAAGCTTAGGAAAATATTTATTCCCTAACATGCAAGTAAAATTTTGTTATATATTGTCTAATGAATATGTATAGTGCAATTGGTTTGTAATACTCTGAATTAATTGATGACTTTAATAGATGCCTAGCGAAATGTGATGTAAGGTCTGGCACGGATATAATTGTGTTTAGTATCCGACTTAAGTAGTTTCGGAATGGTAGGACGAAGTTTAGGGACAAACTTCAAATTTGGTGGGGAGAATGTAACATCCCACATAATTAGGAAATTACATAACTTGCAATTAGGGGTGAAGCATGCTAGAAATTCGAATTAAATTTATGTTTAGAAAGGAATTAATTTAAGTAGAAAAATTTATTTTGTTGCTATTATAAGCGAGTATATGTATATTTTAAAAGATTCAAGACACTAGTTAAAAAGGGATAGTATTACATTTGATTACAATATAGGTATGAACTCTAATTACTAACTAGTGGGAACATGAAAATTATAATTAATATATATATATATATATATATATATATAATATATATTATGAGATAAGTGAACCATTAGGAAGTTATCTAAAATACCTTGGTGAAGGTGAATGCATGCTATATATTAGAAAAATTCAAGTAGGTGTAAGATAGGCATAATTTAAGTATTCCTCATGAAAACTCTAGTTACACTTAGTAGCTTCTTCAAACTACATGGGTTAGATGAATTATAGGGTTCAAATTCTTCATGGGCCACGGCCCAAACCTTTAAAATAAGGGTTTAAGACAGCCCTATATTTTCCCTCTTATGATCCTTAGTTATCCCTAAAACAAAATTCACTTGTTAGTTGTTATTGGCCAAGCATCAGCCACATGTATATCCTTATAACCCCTTGTATGTGCTAGGTGTAGGAGAAAAGAAAAGGAAAAATTTAATTACTTGTATTAGTATCCCAAGCAATCAGCCTTGTTGCCCATGCAGCCAATAAGTGAAAGCAATCTCCTTGCATGTGGTCCTATTGGTCAATGGCAGCCCCACCTCCCTAGCATCCAATAAGGGCAAAAGCCATCTGATTATTATTTTTCTTTCTTGTACCTGATTATTATTTTCTTTCTTGTACCTTTGAACCAGAATTTTGGCCAACCCATTTCCTCCTATTCGCAAATTGAAAGAGGAAACAAACTGACCCCTCCTCTTTAATTCCTTCGAATCAAACTCAGCCCAAAATTTATCCTTCTTGCCTTCCATGCGCAGAACAAAGGACCGCCCAAGAAATAGGATTGTTCATCCTTGATTCAGATTTACAATTAACTTCCCTTATACTTCCACACACAAACGTAAGTTCTCTAAAAGAGACACCACAAACCATTCTTGCAACCTCTTCCTCATGATTCCCTCAAAACCGTTAATACTATAAGAAAACCATGAAGCACCTTAGCAGTCTTGTCTTCCTCTCATTGGTTCGGCTGAGCACCTAAATCCTAGGAGGTGTGGTGTTTCCTTTACATCCTTGTCTCTTCATACTCATTCTCGGTTTTTGAAGGGAGTTCCTGTAACACCCCGTGTATACCCGAAATATTAACATTACATCGTATTAAGCGGTGCTTAATTAAAAATATGGAATATTTTTTTTCTTTTCAATTACGACGTCATTATCAATTACCAACTTGATTACTTAATCAATTTCATAAAAACCAATGCCTATATGTAAATTGCAAGACCACTAACTGAAATACCTCATAACATATAGATAAGCGTGTATCTAAAATCACGAATCTACATCACGTAGTCCGGACAATATCCTGATACATTATTACAACATCAAATAAAACTAAGACGTAACAAGTCTATGTGGCATGGACAAACCCCATGCTCACCAAATAAACAACATAGCCATCCAAGTCTCAACATAAATGAAGCTAACAACACATCATCAACTGGCACAATCAGCATATAAATCAGCACTATCTAACTCAACTTTGGCCTCCTGCCACCTGAGGCCTCAACATTACCTAAACCTGAAATAAGCGTCCCCAAACGTGGGGTGAGATCTCTAATCAAAGAAATCTCAGTAAGATAAGGGGTCCTCAAGGATCTTCCACCCCAAGCTCACTTACATGTGCAATATAAGTTCTACAAACAGTACTTCAATATAAGTTCCAAAACTATGCAGTGCAACAGATATCTATGACATGTGTGTTTATCGCTATCTACTGGCCAGAGAAATGCAGGAATACGTCCTTACCCACATGAGTACAAGGAACACCACTTTCACCTCACCCACAGTCTCACCATTTGTATGTACTACATACTCAGGCTTACCGTATAGGTGGGCATCACATGCATATCATAAAAGCACATTGCATATAATAGTTCAACGGCATTTCCAAAACATAAAGCATGTAACACAGCATGCATATAACCATTCCCCATGGGACATGGTGGAACCACAACATGGCTAAACCGAGGACAAGAAAGCTTACCTCTTAAGCTAGCTATCCAAGCCACAAGCTCAAAGTCCAAACACAGCAGTATCACAATATGTTATGGACCATCAACATATCAATAAACATGCATCTCAAGCATACGATATAAAGACAACGTCTTTCCTTTACGTTTTACGTCTTAAGGCTTCTAACAAAGCCACAAGCCCTTAATCACATGATTCTGACTTAGTCCATTAATTACAGAAGTTCAACTTCCTTAATCTAGGGTCCACAAACCCCCAATAGCCTACTGTATGAACAGTAAAGCTACTGTTCTTCGAAATCCCAGAATATCCGGATATTACTCGGGGCATATCTGGATATGCAATATCCGGATATCACACTGACCATATCCGGATATTCAATATCCGGATATACAGATTGTAACATCCCACGTAAATAGGGAAAATACATAAAATACTATAAGGCATAAGAATGCATGTGTGAAAATTAGAGTTACATGTAATAATTGGTTGGTACTCGAATTGTATGGTTACTAGTGTGGAATTAATATTAAGTTGGGAAAATTATTAGAATTATAATGATAGGTGAGAATCTATTTTAGGCATGTAGATAAGAGATGTGGGAATAATTTTGTAGTAACATATATAAAGAATTAAAAATAATTAAAGGACTTGGGGACTTATAATTTTTGGGTTAGTACCCAAGTTAGTATCATTTATGGGCTTGTACATTTTTAGTCCCAAATGTTTGTTGGGCTGAAGCCTTAAGGCCTTGAGTAGTACTCTTGAATCAGCCCAAATCCATTAGCAACTTATCCTAACCTCATCTTAAGTGATTCAACAAGTCAGTCCTTATTAGTTAGTAATCTCCACATGGCATAGCTTATCTTGTTTTCCTCTCCACTTGTGCGCATGTGGCTCATAAAAAATTCTGCACTTTGACTGCATTCTAATCAAGTGAGTCAGCCTTACCCACTTGTTTCCCTTGTCCCATATGCATAGTAAGTGTTAGAAGGCAAGCTAATTACTTGCTGCACCTTCCAACATTATGCAGCTTTTAAGAACTGCAGCCAATGTGGAACATGTAGTCAGCTTGCATGTCTTTTGTTTGGGCAGAAAATTCTGCACCATTTGACTCCCTCTTGAGCGCTCCAAGTGTGAGGACCAAGTTAAGTTTCTGAATTGTTGGATGGCTTTAAATCAGCCCCTAAACTCCTCACCCTTTCATCCTTATGCGTTGGTATAGGCCGAAACTTAGGCTTTTGAAACAGAAACAAAAATGCACCTTCCTACCTTCCTCCTTCCACTAGAAAACCGTAAGAGTGTAGAGCGAAGACAAAAAAAAAACTGCACAAAACTCCCTCCTTCCTTGCTACCAACTGTGGACCTTCCAGGACGATGTGTCTTGGAACGAGGATGGTTTGCTGTTGTTTCAGAAGAGGATCGTTATTCCTCGAGGGCCATTGACCGAGGAGGTTATGGCAGAGGCTCATAAGGGCCGGTTTACTATCCACCCTGGTGCCACGAAGATGTACCAGGACTTAAAAAGAAACTTTTGGTGGCCGGGCATGAAGAAGGACATAGCGGTCTACGTGTCCAAGTGTTTGATATGTCAGAAAGTGAAGATCGAGCACCAGAAACCGTCTGGTAAACTTCAACCTATGGAGATTCCACAGTGGAAGTGGGAGAGTATTTCCATGGACTTCGTGGTGGGATTGCCTAAAACTCAGGCTGGTTGTGACTCTATTTGGGTCATAGTGGACAGATTGACCAAGTCTGCCCATTTTCTTCCAGTGAAGGTGAGCTTCACTACAGAGCAGTTGGCCAAACTATATGTCCGTGAGATCGTGAGGCTTCACGGGGTGCCCGAGAGTATCATCGGTGATAGGGACCCGAAGTTCACATCTCTGTTCTGGGAGGCGCTGCAGGAGGCTTTTGGTACGCAGTTGAGATTGAGTACCGCCTATCACCCTCAGACTGACGGACAGACTGAGCGGACCATCCAGACATTGGAGGACATGCTGAGAGCTTGCACGTTGGAGCAGGGTTCTGCATGGGATAGGTACCTTCCGTTGGTAGAATTCTCGTACAACAATAGTTTTCATGCTAGTCTGGGCATGGCACCCTACTCAATTTTACAATAATTAACATATTTTTACTTTATTTTTCGGAGCACCTTTCCGGTACGCGCTTTTCTATAGCCAGTATCAATTCTGGCACTAGTTCTCATTATTTTAACTTGAAACTCATTTTATAAGTCCTGTATATTATTCTAGGAATATTCATACACTTATTATAATTTTTCGGGATACTTTTTCGGTACGCATTTATACCGACTAGCAGAACCGGTATCTGCACTTTTCTTCCGAAAAGCGACTTTCAGCATTCTTAATCACTTACTATAATTATTAGAGCCTCATAATAATTATTAGGGTCAATTATGGAATTATTTCCTAATCTCACATAATTAATTAATTAACTTCCTTAATTAACGGTGCGGGTTCTTACAGGGACGCTTATTTCAGGTTCAGGGAACCCAAGGGTTGAGACCTAGGAAGCACGGACACTTGTAAAAACAGGAAGAGTCGGGTCCGACACGCTCCGACACGGTGTCGGACACGCGGTTGACTTTTTCCGACACGTTGACAATCCGACACGCGAATTTGACCGTGTCCAACACGGTCAAATGGCATTTTCATAATTTTTTTGTTTTTTGTTTTTTTTTTATTTTTTTAATTTTTTTTAAAAAGTTAAAATATATTAATAAAGCTTCCACCTGATCATATCAATTTATTTTTTTGTCTTTTTTCCCCTTAAGTAGATAAGAGATCATCTCACCATCATTCTTGTCAATTCCTATTACGCTCTTGTTGTATCTCATTCTCTCTGATCTCTCTCTCAAATATGATTTGTTCTCTCTATCTGATATTATATCTCTCTCATCCCAGTTTTTATTTTTTTATTAAAGCTTCCATCTTTATTAAATATTAAATGAAATATACACTATATAAATTAAAGATATTATTTAATATTAAAACATGTCCCAACGTGTCGAAATCCATAATTTTTTAGGATTGACGTGTCGGAGTGTCGTGTCGTGTCACGTGTCGTATCGGTGCTACATAGGTTATCTTACCCCCTTTCGAGATCAAAACCCCAATATTCCTATCTAGGGTTTTGGTCCTCAGAATATCCCCAACTATCAGATTGATCAATTCTAACAAAGGAAATATCAAAATTCGCGCAAAGTAATGATAAAGATAATTATATAAACGAACAACTATAAATCAATCCTTCGTTTCAAGGGCTCACATATGGATCGTGACCCTGGCTACAATATAGAGATCTAGCCAATCAACATCATGATCGCTGATCTAAAATTCAGCATAAACTAAAAATGAAAGGGAAAGAAAATACAAAGAGGAGATCCAATATGAAGAACACGAAGAACTCCACGGCTGCCTCCTCTCCTTCCAAGTCTCTAGATCTGAATGCCCTAATTCTGTAATGAGGGCTATTTATAATTTGTTTCTTCCTCTCGGGTTGGCGCAAGTTCGCGCGGTGCTACTGCCTGATTTGCAAAAGCCGGTACTGAATGTTCATAAAACGGCGCCAGTAGGCGCCATAGTGGCGCTACTTGGCGCCATCTTTCTTCTTTGGGGCGCTAATTGGCGCCATTCTTCTTCAATTTGGGCATCAATTAGCGCCATGATTCTGCACTTTATTTTTGTCTTGGTTTGGCGCCACTTTGGTGCTACTTAGCACCACTTTATTGACTTCACTGAAAAGTTCGTAAACTGGCGCGGGTTCGCGCCAGTGTGGTGCCGGTCTGCGCCATGCTTCTGGAATTATGGACTTGCATCAACAAACTTTTATTAATTGTAGTTTTCACTCCTTTTACCTGTATAAATACAACCAATAGGTGAGAAGTATAATTGAAAAGAAAGAATCAATATAGTTTGCAAATATATATATATATATATATATAAGTTGCTCTTTTATGAATCAATTCTTATCAATTTTAACACAGAAAACTACACTTGCGAGAGGCATATCAATAACACTTCTAAGGATCACATTAAAAGACAGTCAATGCATAAAAGACCAACATCAAAATCCAAACAAGAAGTTGACGCAAGGACTTTGATATTACCAGTTTGCCACCACCATTCCACCAAAGAGACACAACATGCAAAATTCAGGAAAATATATATAATAAGAAAAAATCTTAATTGCTTCAATTCTCTTACACTCAACCCTATTTCAATTCCAGTACAAGACAAAGATAAAACATTTCCATTACAATTGAAAAAAATGCTCAACAACCACTCACAACACACAAATCCCTGATCCACACACGCCTCAAATTCAACTTAAACTCCAACTAAGCAAAACAATTAACCGAGTAGAAGAAAAAAAAATACGCATAATAATAAATTAAAAAGTAGAAACAACCAAACAGAACATCGAATCCTAGTTTCGCAATCAGCATAGAACAATTTTCCCACATTTTCCCGGGAAACAAACAGAGCATTAAAGAGTTCGAAGTAGTGATTGGTCGTAACCTTGTTGAAGAAGATTTGGCCACTTGAGAGTGCAATGTAGAGAAGAAGATAAGCATATTTTTTCTCACAGAATTGTGCTACAGCCACGTTTGTATACAAAATCAATGGGTTCAATGCTTAAAGCGATGTAGAATATCATCAAACTTATCTTGTTTGATCTCCACTTGCTAAATTTCCAGCTTCTTGAGTACGTAACCTCTTTCTTGAACACATGATGTCATAGGCCATATATGTCCAGCCATGCGACTTCAAAGTTGACTTTGCTTCTTTCCCAAGACTGAGTTATATTTTGAAACATAGTATCAGAATCAGGCATATAATGAAATTTTTAGAAAGAAAATAGCATCAGAAATTCAGAATCAGACACAGTGAATAATTTATCAAGTAGAGGTAACAAACATGATTTCAGTGTGCAAAGCATGAATAAATAAGATGATTTCTAAAATATCCTGAAAATATATCATCAAAATATTTTAGCATGTCAGGTATTGAATAGATAGAGAAGGAAAGGAAGAAATAATTAAATAATGAAATGAGGGAAAAAAAAGTTATTGTGGAGTATCCACTAACATTACTGATTGCACAATGTTTCCTTCAGATGGGAACGAGTAAGTTTGTATACAAAACTAATGGGTTCAATGCTTAAAGCGATGTAGAATATCATCAAACTTACCTTGTTTGATCTCCACTTGCTAAATTTCCAGCTTCTTGTGCTCGTAACCTCTTTCGAGAACGCATGAAGTCATAGACCATATCTGTCCAGCCACGCGACTTCAAAGTTGACTTTGCTTCTTTCCCAAGACTGCGTTATATTTTGAAACATAGTATCAGAATCAGGCATATAATGAAATTTTTAGAAAGAAAACAACATCAGAAATTCAAAATCAGACAGGGAGAATATTTTAGCAAGTAGAGGTGTCGAACTGATTGTCAAAGGAAATAAATATATAAATGTGAAAAAGTGTGTATACAATTTTGGGCATGAAAAAAGAAGTTAACAAGCATGATTTCAGCAAAGCATGAATAAATAAGACTAAAATATCCTGAAAAAATATATCATCAACATAATTTAGCATGTCAGGTATTGAATAGAGAGAGAAGGAAAGGAAGAAATAATTAAATAATAAAATGAGGAAAAAAAAAGTTATTGTGGAGCATCCACTAACATTACTGATTGCACAATGTTTCCTTCAGATGGGAATGGCTAAGTTTGTATACAAAATCAATGGGTTCAATGCTTAAAGCGACGTAGAATATCATCAAACTTACCTTGCTTGATCTCCACTTGCTAAATTTCCAGCTTCTGGAGCACGTGACCTCTTTCTAGAACGCATGAAGTCATAGACCATATCTGTCCAGCCACACGACTTCAATGTTGACTTTGCTTTTTTCCCAAGACTGTGTTATATTTTGAAACATAGTATCAGAATCAGGCATATAATGAAATTTTTAGAAAGAAAACAACATCAGAAATTCAGAATCAGACACAGTGAATATTTTAGCAAGTAGAGGTGTCGAACTGATTGTCAAAGGAAATAAATACATAAATGTTAACAAGTGTGTATACAATTTTGGGCATGAAAAAAGAAGGTAACAAGCATGATTTCAGCACAGCATGAATAAATAAGACTAAAATATCCTCAAAAAAATATATCATCAACATATTTTAGCATGTCAGGTATTGAATAGAGAAAGAAGGAAAGGAAGAAATAATTAAATAATGAAATGATGGGAAAAAGTTATTGTGGAGCATCCACTAGCATTGTTGATTGCACAATGTTTCCTTCAGATGGGAATGGCTAAGTGACGGGGATGCCAAAAGACACGTAACCGATTCTTGTATGCCCTTCCCCACCAATAAGGTTATCGAAACAATAAAAAAAAATATCAAAGCCTCAACAGAATTAAGACTTTAACAAAACAATGTCAAACATTAACTAACATTGACAGTCCAAACCCAACTACCAAAGTCTCAATCTCAGCAATAAAAAACACATTCAAAAGTATGAGACAAAAAATATCAATATACACCAGAAAAAAAAAACATGCTTAGGCATCACTAAAAAAATATATTTATTTAACATATTAAACTAAAATTAGTAAGAAAAAATTAAAAAAAAAAGATGAGTTTCATTATGTCATACCCGTCCTTCATTTCTTGAACTCTTGCTTGAGACTGACCATCTTGGGCAAGCAAGATGCATGGAACCTCCAATATCTTTCTCTTATTTCCCAATAATTTAGGTTGGCTGTTGATGCCATTGCTTTCTTGCTTAAAGTTGTCAGGCCCTCTACCTGTTATTACCCTGCTTCTATCAGTATCTTCCGGAGGATCTGATTTCACAGAATGCATATCAACTGTCCGAATATCAGAGTATCCAAGAATATCTTCCGGAGGAACTGGCCTTTGGTTAGTTCGAGAGAAAAAAAGAATATAAGCCTTTACTGAAAAAACTTGTTGCAAGGTTGCAACTGTCACACGAGAATCATCACAGCGATACCACCTACCCATTGCATCCTGTGAACAAAATAGGAAATTAGATTCTGGCATATTTGGGGATGAATGTATTGGCTATATAGTTGTGTAAAGATGAACTATAAATTCACAAACCTTTACATAAGCATAATAGTGACCAGATTTCGGGGAGTCGCCTGAATGCACAATAGCACCAAAGAGCTTATATTTTGGTTGTGGATCCTACATAAACATGACTATTAGAAAGGAAGGAAGCTAGATATAATGTTAGAATGAGGGAAAAAAAGGCTAGGGAAATATGGGCCATGTAGCACCAGTCTTATTAAAGGTCAGCCTAGGTAGGAAAAATACTGAAACTTTGTTGGCATTGACCAAGAGATTTATGCTTTTTATTGTTAGTGGCTCATCGATATACAGTATTATAGCCTCTTTGAAGTTTCACCAATTAGTTTGAAATCCCAACCTGGACACTATTTTTACAACTAAATATCACCTAAAGTATGTATGAGCATGTATATTTAATGGATAATGGATAGTTCAAGTTCTATATGTGTGTGTGTGTGTGTGTGTGTGTGTGTGTGTACAGTTCTTAAACATTTCAAACAATTTCACCTTGTATTTTATACCATAATTTGAATATGAACTGGGATTAAACAAAGAAAATCAAAGTTGATTAAGATCAAAGGATATTTAGAATTCTTCATGGGTCCCAGACCTCTATCATTAATGCTTTCCATACTTCTCATGGATTACAAACTGCTGTATATTGCAAACTTAATCTTTTACTATGACTTTGACAGGTTTACCCATACAAGAGTGCTTTTCAATACGTCCAAATGTTTGTCTATGATCACCAACCACAAGCCATAATGGTAATACTATCCCATAGAAGATGTAATGCAAGATTTCTTCTTCAAACCTGACCATTCTGCTCTAATATAGCAAGCCACCACAAAGCTTAATAGAAATACAACGATTTTCTACACAATACCCAAGATGTGCAACTAGGGTATACAGAGTTTAAAAAACACGATTCATCTTCCATCTACTAACTCTTCTTAACGTGCTTTGACAACAATCCAAGTCATCATTACAGGAAACAACATAGACATACTTATAAAGCAAACACCAATAGCACCTAAAGATGTCGAGGAAACTGATGGAACTGGATGAAAAATAGGCAACTAACCTTTACTACAAAAGAAAACTCTGATCAGTATCAATGAAATACAGAGCAGATATCAAGAATGATAGAGTAGGATTCTCTCTGTATCTCTCCTGGTATTCGAGAGACCTGATTCTCTCCCTCCCAATTTCTCTCAAGAACCGAAAGCTAATTCCAATTTTCCCTCTATTCCTAGTTATACCTTATAAACCACCTTCTCTTCCTTCCCATTCTGTAAAAGCTTTTCCTAACTAGCACTCCAGCAATCATATTACAACTAACTAACTACCTCTTCAGTTATTATAGCTGTTTCCCTCATCCCACTCCTAACAATACTCCCCCCTCTGAAACAATACCTTGTCTAACAGTTTTTCCATGTCTACACAAGTTGTCCATGTCTAACAGCAAAAAAACTAAGGCAGGGACCCTAGAATTCGAGCTCAGAATTTCCGCATTGACTGGACAACCATACGTCAACATCATATAATATCCCAAAGGGTCAAATATGAAACCCTGAGGGACTATCCTAATATCCAACAGGTGTAACAATACACTTGTAGGATTCTCTCTATCTCTCCAGACTCCAAGTACTTAAGAAACCTGGTTCTTTCAATTCCAATTTCTCTCAACAACCAAAAACTAAATCCAGTCTTCCATCTATTTCTAGTTATACTCCACAAACCACCTTCTCTTCCTTCCCATTCAGTTAAAGCTGCTCCTAACTAACAGCCCAGCTGTCATATTACAACTAAAAGCTTTTTCCAACTAAATATTCAGTTATTACAGTTGTTTCCCTTATCAACCACCTAACAGAAACCAATCTCACGCAATAATAAAGTATGAAACCACAATTTACCCAAAGGTATTTCCCATTTGACCTCAAAATGCAACGCCAATCCTATATGGTATCAAAAATTGTTTTTATTTTTCATCTCCCAAGAACAAAAAGAGCACAATCATCTCACTTGATAGGCTTCTGTACAAGCTAACCATCATGCATACATTAAAAACAAATAACAGTGGGCTGCCAAGCCAACCATTGTGCGCTTTTAATCTTGTTCCATTTCTTCGGTTTGGTTGTAATTTTCTCTTACTTTAGTTTTCTTGTGGGGGATATCTTATCCTCCTCACTTTGTACCTCTCTTCTTTCTTAATATTTTTCTTATTTATAAATAATAAATAATAATAATATTAAATTTGATTGACAAGCAAACTCTAAAATCAGTCATTAGGGCTTAACAAAAAACAATTTAGCATCAAATGTAAGGGTGCGCCTCCATGCCCAAAAACAAACACAACCACAAACTTTTGTAGTAACTAATTCAAAATGAACACCAAACATACTTGGCTTGCTTTGGCCATGAAGCTAGAGAGCCCCAAAATCTCTTCAAATGCAACAGCCTTATCAATCTTGACACCCGATATGCCATGAAATCTCTGCAATCCAAAATTCAGCAGCACACAATCATTCAACGAAAAAACCTGAGACGCCGCTAATCCAATCAACCAACACAAAGAACAAGAAACATAACCAACCTTGAGTTGTATAGCAAGGACATTAGGTGCTTGGAGTATGGACATTTGCTTCTTAGCCGGCACCAATTTCTTACAACTGAACAATGCCCACAAGTTCATGCTTTCAATAAAACCCATGCATACCCAAAAACAAAGATTTTAAAAAACTTAAAAGTAAAAAGGAGAAGAACACACTCACTTATCACACTTGTACTTATTGTTGCCATCTAAAACCTCAGGCTGAAAATACTTTTGCATGGAGTCTTCAACCGAGTTACTATGGAAAATGTCAAGATTGATATCCATTATCTCATCAACCTTATTGGACTCAAATCCACAACACAGACACTTCACCTGACTCTGTAAGGCTCCACCAAAAATCTCCTTCACCACGGTACTGCCACTGTCACCACCCGAGGCGGAGGTACTGTTGGCAGTATCTTTCCGGCGGAGCTTCTTGAGGCGGAGGCAGGTGTTGTGGCAGGCGTCGATGACGTGAATGAGGAACTCGTGCGCGTCCTCTTGCTGACCGCAGCGGAAGTCCTTGGCGAAGATTCTGAGGTAGCTCTGGATCTTGGAAGGAGCATCATGAAGGAGATCGACACGGAGGGAGCGCGCAATTTGCTTCTCCAGTATGCAGAAGGGGCAAGAAGAAGCAGGAGAATCACCTGAAAGAGGAAAAAGGAATAGGTTAGGGCACGAAAAAAGAAAATTAAGGAAAACTAAGGAAAATAGAGGAAATAAGAGAGTAAGGGTTTTACAGAGAGAGGAATGTTGATAACGGAGGCAGAGATTGGCGAGAGGGGGAGTGTAGGTGAGGCACTGGAGAACGCTGTTCAGGTAGCACGAGTTCCCCAGGTTTAGGAGACCTAACGGAGGACCGGTTTTACGCTTCTGACTCAGGAGACTCGGCTGCCAAGTCATCTGTAGGGCCATCCCGCCACCGCAATCCCATCGCGCTTTTTTCAGTTTTTTCCCTCTCTGTTCCACTCTAGCACCACCTGCTAATCCCCCAAAAAAAAATTGTATATAATATTCAAATATCATATGTGCAACATGATTGTGACCGAACAAAGAGTCTATTCAACAACTCAGATTTCAAGAAAAATAAAAATAATAAAATATGCCTTAAAATCAGAATAAATTATGGGATTATATAAGAGAACTAGGGATTAAGATTACCTTGTCTCTATCTTTGCTAACCATTTTTGCTCTAACTTCTAGAGGAAAGAGAATAATTTGGGGCGGTTGGTAACTAGAAGAATATAAAATAAGTTTATGAAGTAAGAAGAGATAGTAGTAGAGGGGAAGAGAATTCCTTCAGGATTGAAAGTAAATTAGTTTGGTTAGGCTAGGCCTCTATTTATAGTTGATGTTTTTGGCTCGGATATGAGTTTCTTGCAATGTTATCTGTAAGAACCCGCATTGTTAAATTAGGAAATTAAGTTAATTAAATGTGGATTTTTACTTTAATGGAATTTATGAGTCATAAGGTTAGCAATTATGAAATTTATGAATCATAAGGTTAGCAGTTATTGAATTTATGAGTTATAAGGTTAGCAGTTATGGAATTTATGAGTCATAAGGTTAGCAGTTACGGAGTTTAAGAGTCAGTCGTTATTTCTTGGTAATTAAGTTGGGTTTTAATTGTGTTTATGGCTATTTAGGGTTGCAATTTTAGAAATTTAAATTTTAGCCTACAAATAGTTTAGTATATCATTTGAAAACCTAGGGTAGGTCTCTTCATCTGATCTTGAGTTAGTCTTTTTCCTTTTTTTTCTCTTCTAGCACCTGCTAATCCCCCAGAAAAAAATTGTATATAATATTCAAATAACATATGTGCAACATGATTGTGACCGAACAAAGAGTCTATTCAACGACTCAGATTTCAAGAAAAATAAAAATAATAAAATACGCCTTAAAAATCAGAATAAATTATGGGATTATATAAGAAAACCTAGGGATTAAGATTACCTTGTCTCTATCTTTGCTAACCATTTTTGCTCTAGAGGAAAGAGAATAATTGGGGGCGGTTGGTAACTAGAGGAATATAAAATAAGTTTATGAAGTAAGAAGAGATAGTAGTAGAGGAGAAAAGAATTCCTTCAGGATTGAAAGTAAATTAGTTTGGTTAGGCTAGGCCTCTATTTATAGTTGATGTTTTTGGCTCGGATATGATTTTCTTGCAATGTTATCTGTAAGAATCTGCACCGTTAAATTAGAAAATTAAGTTAATTAAATGTGGAATTTTATTTTAATGGAATTTATGAGTCATAAGGTTAGCAGTTACGAAATTTATGAGTCATAAGGTTAGCAGTTATGGAATTTATGAGTTATAAGGTTAGCAGTTATGGAATTTATGATTCATAAGGTTAGCAGTTATGGAGTTTAAGAGTCAGTCGTTATTTCTTTGTAATTAAGTTGGGTTTTAATTGTGTTTATGGCTATTTAGGGTTACAGTTTTAGAAATTCAAATTTTAGCCTACAAATAGTCTAGTATATCATTTGAAAACCTAGGGTAAGTCTCTTCATCTGATTTTGAGTTAGTCTTTTTCATTTTTTTCCCTTCTAGCACCTGCTAATCCCCCAGAAAAAACAAAAATAAATTGTATATAATATTCAAATATCATATGTGCAACATGATTGTGACCGAACAAAGAGTCTATTCAACGACTCAGATCTCAAGAAAAATAAAAATAATAAAATACGCCTTAAAAATCAGAATAAATTATGGGATTATATAAGAGAACCTAGGGATTAAGATTACCTTGTCTCTATCTTTGCTAACCATTTTTGCTCTAACTTCTAGAGGAAAGAGAATAATTTGGGGCAGTTGGTAACTAGAAGAATTTAAAATAAGTTTATGAATTAAGAAGAGATAGTAGTAGAGGAGAAGAGAATTCCTTCAAGATTGAAAGTAAATTAGTTTGATTAGGCTGGGCTTCTATTTATAGTTGAAGTTTTGGGCTCGGATATGGGTTTCTTGCAATGTTATCAGAACCGGCCCGGTGATCGAACCGGTTAAGGTACTGGGTCATTGGGTCACTGGTTCCGCTTAAATCGGTTAAATATATATAAAATTTATATTTTATATTTCAATTTTTGAAAAAAAAAATCATGACATCATAGTAATTAATGGCATATATGAAGATAGTGAAAATAAAGAAATAAAAAATTGTAAATTTAAATAATAAGATATTGTAAAAGGAAGAGATAAGATAAGAAATAAGTGGCAATGGGCAATGCAGCGTGTAAATTACGAAACCCAAAGTCTCTCTTTCACTTTCTCTTTCTTCTTCACCGCTGTTTTTGAACTTCCCAAAGTCTCTCTGTCTCATTTTTTCTCTTTCTTCTTCACAGCTATTTTTGAAATTCTCTCTCCTTCACTATGTCTTCTCTTCAGACTTCAATGGCCGGACATCGTTGCCTCTTCATGGCCAATCTTTCTTCTAATATCTTCGACTACTCCTTCTTCATGGTCTCCTCCTCCTCCCTCTCTTTCTCTGTGTTTGGTTTCATCCGAACAATTTTTGTTTTGGCCCGGCGTGTCACCGGTTTTATTAAAACCAGCCGGTTCACTCCGGTTAACTCCGATTCACACCGGGTCACTTGCATTTCTGGTCTACTACTTTGACCGGACCGGTCTCATGGCCGGTTTACCGGTTTCCGGTTCGAACCGGCCGGTCCGATCCGGTCCGGTTCTTATAAGATTGGTTTCTTGCAAATTATTTTCTTATTCTTCATTGATGTTTTTGGCTCAAATATCGGCTTCATACACTATTTTTTTTCTTTTTTTAATCTCTTATTTCCCAAAATATCTCTAACCCATTATTGAGTACTCATCATATCTAATCAAATGATGTTTGTTAACCCTTCCTAATCCAATCAAACATTGCAAATCAAATAATCAAACATTAAAGAATAAATGATCAATCAATTAATAATTCAATAAATTACAATTTAACATCTAATATGTATATATATACATATATATATATATATATATATAATTTATTATTAAATTACAAAGTATCAAAATCAATTTCCAATAGCACTCATATCGCACGAAATAATTTTATCAAAGTTAAAATATATATTACAATTTGTTATCTATCACCATCAAATATACATATATATATATATATATATATATGTATATATATTATTACTACTAATTTATAGTTTATTATTATTATTATTAATTTTTATTTTATAGACATTATTATTATTATTAATATATTATTATTATTATTATAAATTACTATTATTTTTCTGGGATATTACAATCTTGGAGTGCAATAAATCCGCCTTAAGTCCAGTGGCGGACCCAGGAATTTTATCAAGTGGGAGAAAAATAAAAATACCTCTTCATAAATAAAAGTACTTCAAATATAATATAGACCTAATATGCAAAAAATTGAAAGAAATATATTACAGAAATTAAAATCACTTCAGTTGACTCTTACTCTACGTGTTTTCATATTGTTAAACTCATCTATAATTGAATATGTGCTAAAACTCAAAACAAAAGATTTGGTTTGTGATTTAATTATAAATAAATAAAAATTAATAATAAAAAGGAAAATAAAATAAAGATTTGATTTGTGATTTAAACTCAAAAATTAATTTGAATAATTTGTATTAATAAAGGAAATAATTAAATAAATATTCAAGAACTCTACGGAAAAACGATTTTATTTTTGAAAAATATTCATAAGCCATCATTAATTTCAAACCACGAATAATAACCAAGAAACTTATAGCATTAATCATTAATTTCAAAAATAAAATCCTTCTTCCTTTGAGATTTAGAATATTTATTTAATTATTACCTTTATTAATACTGATTTTTCAAATTAATTTCTGAGTTTAAATCACAAATCAAATCCTTATTTATCTTTTTTATATTAAATCACAAATCCAGAACTCAGAGTCTTTTGGGTTTAACCGCTCTTATAATACCATCCTTGCAAATTTAAATAATCAAACATTAAAGAATAAATGATCAATCAATTAATAATTCAATAAATTACAATTTAACATCTAATATGTATATATATACATATATATATATATATATATATATAATTTTATTATTAAATTACAAAGTATCAAAATCAATTTCCAATAGCACTCATATCGCACGAAATAATTTTATCAAAGGTAAAATATATATTACAATTTGTTATCTATCACCATCAAATATACATATATATATATATATGTATATATATATTATTACTACTAATTTATAGTTTATTATTATTATTATTAATTTTTATTTTATAGACATTATTATTATTATTAATATATTATTATTATTATTATTATAAATTACTATTATTTTTCTGGGATATTACAATCTTGGAGTGCAATAAATCCGCCTTAAGTCCAGTGGCGGACCCAGGAATTTTATCAAGGGGGAGAAAAATAAAAATACCTCTTCATAAATAAAAGTACTTCAAATATAATATAGACCTAATATGCAAAAAATTGAAAGAAATATATTACAGAAATTAAAATCACTTCAGTTGACTCTTACTCTACGTGTTTTCATATTGTTAAACTCATCTATAATTGAATATGTGCTAAAACTCAAAACAAAAGATTTGGTTTGTGATTTAATTATAAATAAATAAAAATTAATAATAAAAAGGAAAATAAAATAAAGATTTGATTTGTGATTTAAACTCAAAAATTAATTTGAATAATTTGTATTAATAAAGGAAATAATTAAATAAATATTCAAGAACTCTACGGAAAAACGATTTTATTTTTGAAAAATATTCATAAGCCATCATTAATTTCAAACCACGAATAATAACCAAGAAACTTATAGCATTAATCATTAATTTCAAAAATAAAATCCTTCTTCCTTTGAGATTTAGAATATTTATTTAATTATTACCTTTATTAATACTGATTTTTCAAATTAATTTCTGAGTTTAAATCACAAATCAAATCCTTATTTATCTTTTTTATATTAAATCACAAATCCAGAACTCAGAGTCTTTTGGGTTTAACCGCTCTTATAATACCATCCTTGCAAATTTAAATTGTGTTTGTAAGAAATAAAATATGTCAAATGAGATGTCATTGCGTAGATCTCGAAAAGTTATGTGAAATAAAAAAAGAATTACCTGATTTAGATACCCGAGTCAAAAGTTATGGGAAAATAGGTCATCATTTATTACAAATATAAAATGACACTACTTTCTGCCTTCGAAATTGAGTCTATTAATTTCGCTATATTCAAGAAAAACTATAATAACAATGAAAACACTGTAACATCCCGCATAATTAGTAAAATACATAAGTACTATATGTTATAGATGTATGTGTAGATTTCGGATTGATGGTTTATGTGTGATGGCTTGCGAATTGTTGATCTTTATCCTTGGATAAGACTAAGGTAAGTATTTAAATTAAATCTTAGGAGGGTACATATGTAGACATGTGAATTTAAGCATATGAGTAATGTGAGTGTGTGTTAGAAGGCTTTAGTGTTTATTGGACTTTGGGAGTGGGCTAGTGTGTGTGTGTGGACTTGTCACTATTGGACTTGTGTGATTGGGTTCTTTGTGTGTGTGGCCAATGGCCCAAGGATGGCTTTTGGACCTACCTTGTTTCAGCCCAAAGTTGTAACCATTCTTATCTTCCCCTAAGCCTTGTCCAACAAGGTGTCTTGTGTATCAAGTAACCCTCACATGGCAAGAGTAATTCCCACTCATTCATGCGCACAAGAGGGTGATTAATACTTAGAAAAAATCTGCCAATTTCCCTCTTGTTTGACCGCCACCTCACTTTGCTTATGCACACTTGATTTCAACTTCATTGCATGGAAGACACATGTACAATGTAGCATGATTTTGGGCTGCATTCTCCCTCATTTAGGCGCACATGTAGAGAGCTTGAATCAGATTTTTCTATGACACAAAACTGCCTAACTTGTTGATTTGGAGAACCACCTTACACATCCATCATGAGGCTGCAATGTGCAGATTTTTGCATGCTTTTGGCAGTCCATCATGAGCCAAATCTGCCCTTGCTTCCACATGCAACCAAAGAAGGATTTTGGGGCTGCAACCTCTCATCCCATGCGCACATAGACTGCATAAATTCAGATTTTTGGCTGCCACATAGTTGTCTTGCTTGTTGACTTAGTAAACCTCTTACATGT
Organism: Gastrolobium villosum; assembly: GCA_032173675.1. Lineage (NCBI taxonomy): Eukaryota > Viridiplantae > Streptophyta > Magnoliopsida > Fabales > Fabaceae > Gastrolobium > Gastrolobium villosum. Next base: position 39,844 of record JAVKPL010013440.1, on the reverse strand, counting down.
GCTCATGATGCACCTCCTCCACTCCACCCTATGCGCATAGCTTGGTCATTTGTGTGAAAAATTCTGACTTATAACACTCATTCAGATCTGAACTCTTCCCCCTCACCTCCTTGCATGTGCATAGTGTACTTTAGAAGCAACCTTGTGTGCAGCCCCACCTCTTCAAGTAACCAGAATTTTCATGATGCTTAATCATTGCCACCTCTCCTCACTTTCCCTTTAAGTATGCGCATAAGGAAGGGGCTGGCCTCATGTGCAAGTGCAGCCAACTCTCCTCCCTCATTCCCTCACTCTCCTAGCCGAACCTACAAGCTTCATTGGAGCAAGAAGACTTTGCTAAGACAACTCACCTTCCCTCACTGTCCAGCCTTGTCCTCAACCTTGGAAGCTGTCCAAGATTGTCCCTCCTCACCTTTTGCGCATAGAACATCCTAGGAAGTGGGGACTTGTTGTGAAGTAGAGCTAGAAAGGGTGTGGTGAAGTGTGTGCTACAAGAGGTAAGCCTTGAACTTAGAACACTTTCATTGTGTAACCATGTATGTGTGCTTGAATGTCTCCTTGATTATGTGTGGTTTTGGACTCAAGAATGAGCATGGAAAAAGTAGAATGGTGGAGCTATTTCTTGATGATTTGTATGCTTAAGTTATGGAATGGAAGTCTCATGATCATGCTTAAGTTAATGCCCACTGTTTTGAGGAATATATATGTCACTGTTTTTGTATGAATATGCCACTGTTTCCCTATGAATGTGCCACTGTTTTGAAGATAAAATGCTCACTGTTTCGGTTCCTCAAAATCACCATTTTGATGCCACTGTTTCTGCACACTTATGCCACTGTTTTAGTGCTCCACATGCCACTGTTTCTGCATAAAATACTCACTGTTTTAGTCCATAATATGCCACTGTTTCTGCACATATATGCCACTATTTTAGCCCATTATATGCCACTGTTTTAGTCCATAATATGCCACTGTTTCTGCACATATATGCCACTGTTTTAGCTCATTATATGCCACTGTTTTAGTCCATAATATGCCACTGTTTCTGCACATATATGCCACTGTTTTAGCCCATTATATGCCACTGTTTTAGTCCATTATATGCCACTGTTTCTGCATAAAATGCTCACTGTTTTAATGCCACATATGTCACTGTTTTGCACCAAAAACACTCACTGTTTTAGTACTTAATGAGCCACTGTTTCTGCATAAAATGATCACCATTTTTGATGTCCAAACACCACTCTTTATGCCACTGTATTGGTGTTCAAGTACTCCTAATTATGCCACTGTTTTGATGATCAACAACCACTAGTTATGCCACTGTTTTAATGTCCAAAAATCACCAAGTATACCACTGTTTCAATGTGCAAATATCACCACTAATGTCACTGTTTTTAATGATCAAATGTTACCATTCATGCCATTATTTTGATGTGCAATACCTCTACTTATGTCACTGTTTTTAAGGTTCAAATGCCACTGTTATGTCACTGTTTTAAACGTTCAAATGCCACTGTTTGATGTCACTGTTTCTGCCACGGTTGATGTCCAAAGAGCCACTGTTTCTGTTTCAAAATGGTCACTGTTTCTGCTGTATGTTCCCTGTTTTCCTGCTGTAAAACGTCACTGTTTCTGTCCACTGTTTTTTAGGAAAATACCACTGTTTTCTGTTCACTGTTTTAAAAGAACAACTCACTGTTTCTGCTCACTGTTTTAAGCACAAACGTCACTGTTTTCTGCTGTAAAAACACTGCTGTATGCTCACTGTTTTTCTGCTGTAAAACACTGCTGTATGCTCACTGTTTTCCACTGTAAGACACTGCTGTATGCTCACTGTTTCTGCTGTAAATAGCCACTGTAAATGATTGGTTGTAATTGATTTAGGTGCGCTTAAGAAGTGAGATACTTCGCTGCTGTTTGGTAATATTTAAGGCACGCAAAGGTAAGTGTCAGGCGATATTGCCTAATGTGACTATTGACTACTGGTATAAAATTGTGACATGATGCTCCATATTCCGTAAAAGTGTTATGTTCCATTATGATGAAAGGAAACTGCCAAAATGTGTCGTGATGGCTATATGATTATGAGGTAAAGACGTTTTGTGGCAGCATAACGCATATGAAAAGTATATGTGCCGTGATGGCTATATGAAAGGTATATAAGCATGCACCTTACATCATACCGCATTTTTACGCTTTGTGTGTGAAAGCATAGCATGACATGCATGTATCAAGATCATATAGGCCTTGTTTTAGAATAGTTATGTACAGGACCATGTGTTTGAGCAAGCATCATATAGGCATCCCCAAGGTACCGGGGTATGGGACACTTGGCATCAGTCCGCATAGGCCCACAGTTGGAATCCACATGGAGCTCAGGTGCCAAGGGTATATTTGATTCCACTGTGAAGTGCGCGCACGACGGTGCTAAAAGCGCAAAGGAAAGGCGTTATATACGCAATATATGAATATGATGAAAAGGAAAAAGGAAAAGGAACAAGGATATGTTGAAGTGACTGTTTATGATTTTGTGCCAAGTTAATACTGTTATATTACTGGTTTTGTTGCCACACTACTGGGATTATTCTCACCCCTTCGGGGCTGCTATTTTCCTAAATGGCAGGAGGACATAAAAGCACATGAAGACGTGATGTTTGCTGTTGCTTGCTGATGAATGGACTTGTACTGTTGCTGTTTGTTTGATTGGATGACTGTAATGATTAATGTTTTGGTACTCTTGGATGACTGTAGTCTTTATCATCTCTATGTTAGCTTGAACTTTTATGAACAGCGGCTATTTTGGAAAACCTTTGTGAAAAGAATTTAAGTGCTGAAATTTTTACAGTGCACCTTACGGGTGGTGTTTTTATGAGCAAACGAACTCGGATTTACTATTATTTTATATGCACGCGAAGCCCCAAACGTGCTCTTTCTAAATCACTTAAAATATTTTTTTATCGTCCAAACAGAAGTTATAAGAACTATTGAAATGCCTTACGGATTTGTATACTACTATGAGATTCTTTGTTAGCTCATGTGACGTTAACAACTCTAATTCCGCTTAGCAAACGACTTTCTTGGATGCATACAAGGGAGGGCGTTACACTAATTGGTATCAGAGCAGTTTGGTCCATGGATTTGCTTGTGTTTGATTGAATTGATTGTTGTTTGTGTTTATCTGCTGATTGACTGTCTAAATGTGCTATAGCTTAAGTATGTATTAGCTAGTGTAGTTAGTTTGTTAGGACCGTTCTGTGATAAGACACGGATGCATAGTTAACTTGTCCGAATTGAACCCGAGTACCTACTTGGGACTGCTGCCATGAATAACTTGCGGTGAGCCTGATCAACTCATTTCCTGATATTGTGAGTGCAGAATCATGGCAGGTGGTCGCGGTTCAACTCGGGGAAGGTCTGGCGATGCGGAAGAGGATCTTATCACTACCATTGGGGGACTGGCCACGTTTATCCAGAATATGAGCCAAGAATGGCGCGACCATAGGCAACAGAATCAGAACCAACCCCCACTGCATGACAATGCAGAAGAAATTGCCCGTCGGAGGTTGAAAGACTTCCGCAACTTCCAACCACCTACTTTTGAGGGAGAAGATAACCCTGAGGCTGCAGCGAAGTGGCTGCAGATGATCGAGCATATTTTCGAACGCATGGCATGCCCGGAAGCGCAAAAGACTGATTACGCGTCGTACCAGTTGATGGGAGAAGCTTTAACATGGTGGACTGGTGCGAGGGCTCTGCTGAGAGCTCAGGACGTGGAACTAACGTGGGCCGTGTTCAGACAAGTATTTTTGGACAAGTATTTTCCTAAGGCAATGAGAAGAATGAAGCACACTGAACTGCTGTCACTTAGGCAGGACAACATGACGGTCAATGAGTATATTGCGAAATTTGGGCAGCTGATCGAGTACGCCAACTTTGACCGAAACATTTATGATGAAGAATGGCAGGTGGAGAAGTTCGAAAGCGGATTACACCCGGAGATCCGTAAACTCATTTTGACGACGGTTAATCGTACACTTCCAGAACTCATCAACCAGAGTCGTCAGGCAGAAGGAATCATTAATGAGGCCAAGAACTTGAACAAGCCACCAACACAATTCCACGGAGGAAACCGAGCAGGCAGATTCTTCAGGACGGCACCTGGTAGGGGTCGAGGCAGAGGTACGCAGTTGCAGGCGCGGCCTGGAAATTTTAAGAGAAACTATACGGTGGGTCAATCGTCGACTGGACGACAGGGCGCGACTGTTTGTGCTACATGTGGAAAGAACCACTTTGGAGTTTGTCGCAAGAACAACAATGCATGTTTCAGATGTGGCCAGCAAGGACATTTTGCTTACAAGTGCCCCCAGAACGCTGACCAACAGCCTACGCAAGCTCGGGTGTTCACATTGGATGCAAATGAGGCACAGAAGCTTCCCAACCTGATCAAAGGTAATGTCACTTTAAATGGTCACCCAATTTCTGTTATCTTTGATTCTGGAGCGTCTGGCTCTTTTATGGCAAAGCATACTGCTATGAGAATAGGCATCACCCCAACCCCGTTACCTTATGAGTTACACATCAGCAAACCTACTGGAGGATCGTGCACAGCCTCAAAGATCTGCAGAGGTGTTATCTTGCAGTATGAAGGGAACACGTATACAGTTAACTTGGTAGTCCTGCCGGTATTCAATTTCGATGTGATTATCGGTATGGACTGGTTGACGGAAAACGGGATAACTTTGGATTGTCGAGCGGGGAAAGTCGTTGTTCCTGCGAAAGATGGTAATTTTCAACCTTTCTCCCTCATTTCTTTATTGCAAGTTAGAAAAGAGCTCCGCAAGGGAGCAGCAGGGTACCTTTTGTCGGTCGAGGCTGAGACCTCGGTTGACAATCAAATCCAGAATGTACCGGTAGTTAGAGAATTCGAGGAGGTGTTCCCGGAGGAAATACCTCGATTGCCTCCTCATAGGGAAATAGAATTTTCTATCGAACTTGTTCCTGGAGTTGGACCAATCTCCATTGCCCCGTATCGTATGGCGCCGTTGGAACTTCGCGAGTTGAAGAAGCAGATAGAAGAGCTTTTGGCCAAGGAATTTATCAGACCGAGTACTTCCCCATGGGGTGCTCCAGCCATCTTGATTAAGAAGAAGGATGGAAGTTTACGTCTGTGTGTAGATTACCGCCAGCTGAACAAAGTAACGGTGAAGAATAAGTATCCGCTACCGAGGATCGACGATTTGATGGACCAGCTGAGAGGAGCCAGAGTCTTTTCCAAGATAGATTTACGATCGGGATACCATCAGATCCGGGTCAAACCGGAGGATATTCCGAAAACCGCTTTTAGGACTCGTTATGGGCACTACGAATATCAGGTGATCCTAAATGGCAGGAGGACATAAAAGCACATGAAGACGTGATGTTTGCTGTTGCTTGCTGATGAATGGACTTGTACTGTTGCTGTTTGTTTGATTGGATGACTGTAATGATTAATGTTTTGGTACTCTTGGATGACTGTAGTCTTTATCATCTCTATGTTAGCTTGAACTTTTATGAACAGCGGCTATTTTGGAAAACCTTTGTGAAAAGAATTTAAGTGCTGAAATTTTTACAGTGCACCTTACGGGTGGTGTTTTTATGAGCAGACGAACTCGGATTTACTATTATTTTATATGCACGCGAAGCCCCAAACGTGCTCTTTCTAAATCACTTAAAATATTTTTTTATCGTCCAAACAGAAGTTATAAGAACTATTGAAATGCCTTACGGATTTGTATACTACTATGAGATTCTTTGTTAGCTCATGTGACGTTAACAACTCTAATTCCGCTTAGCAAACGACTTTCTTGGATGCATACAAGGGAGGGCGTTACAAACACTCTAAAATGTTTCCTATTTAAAAAGTTTATAAATTCGAAATTTTAATTCAAATTTTTAATTCTACCACTTCTTGATGCATTGAAATTGGTTAAGTCTATTAATGATATTTATTATTATACCTATAATTTTTTTTGCATGAGTAATTGTTAACCCCATTAATATCGCACTATTGAGCTTATTTAGTAAAAAAATAAAATTATTTTGTGTATAAATAGTGGTTGGTGATCAAAACCCAAAATTCAAATCAAAAGCCACATAAAACAAATTAGCTAATTACAAAGTCAAACTAAAGGAATTATAGATTAAACAAAAAAATGTTTAAAATTATAAATAATGTATAGTTGATTAAACAATAATTTAAATTCGAAATTTAAATAAAAAATAAGAAATGACATATCTTCTATATCTATACGGAAAATCATTCTTTGGCAAGTTGCTGATTGTTGCTCTCTCCTCCAATATCCACATTCATACTACAGACCACTTTAATTTTTTCCACTTTTAGAAACGTTGCAAATTTAAATTTTTATTTGATAAGTGGGAAAAGATTTCAGCATTCATTACAAAATATTTCACTTTTCAGATTTGAATTTTGAAATTTGAACTTGATGTGTGAGAAAATAGCTCATCATTTATTATAAATATAAAATGACACTACTTTCTTCCTTGGAAATTGAGTATATTAATTTCGCTACATTCAAGAAAAACTATAATAACAATGAAGGCACTCTAAATTATTTCCTATTTAATAAGTTTTTAAATTCGAAATTTTAATTCAAATTTTTAATTCTACCACTTCTTGAAGCATTGAAATTAGTTAAGTCTATTAATGATATTTATTATTATACCTAAAAGTTTTTTGCATGAGTAATTGTTAACCCGATTAATATCTCACTATTGAGCTTAATTAGTAAGAAAATAAAATTATTTTGTGTATAAATAGTGGTTGCTACCTGGTTAATTATGCTTGTTTAATATGTTGTGTTGATGCCTGGTAATTGGAGGGCACCACATCTTTTTTTATGAGTTATTTTTTGCGTATGAAAAAACTCCGCCTATGAACGTTCACCTGTCCCAAGCCAGGTAAAGAGGAAGGTTGTGTTAGGCGTAGGGAGCCAGTTTTATAATAGAGCTACTTTTATGAGATAAACCCAAATGATTTTTTGTGAATCAAAACTTTGTGTACCTAGACTCAAAATTCCATTTTTCCTCTACGTAATCATGTGTATTATTGGTGTATGATATGTCATTTTTTTTATTATGCCTAATGAGTTTCAATTTGCAGTATTCCACATCTGAAAATTGTGGTTCAGTTACTTGCAAATATGGAAAGCAGCCAGCTTAGTTCACTGTCCCAAAATCATCCTCTCAAGGTATAATAGCTTTGTCACAGACACTCATGTATATTACCTTCTGATTGAAATGAAAATGGGGGAAATTAGGTAAAGGAAGCCCATAAGAGAACTTAAAATGGCTCCTTTGGTCGAATTGGTGAAGGCTTGACAGAAAAGTCTTTGTTCTTCAAATGCTTTCTACAATGTTCCTTTCTCCACCAGGGAAAGAAGAAAGGAAGAAACAAAATTTAAAAAGCTTGTGCGTGAGTGAGGTCAACTTTTTGAATTACATTTGTACTATGCGTGACTGATCATGTTCTATCATTTGCCCTATCAGGAACTTGAACCAGGAAACCAATCTCAAGGGACAGGTTAATGAAATGTATGTTGCTTGGGAATCTCACCTCTCATCAATTCATGCAGAATTTTTAGAAGGTTTGAAACCAAACTGATCATCCTTAATTTCATCGTCCAGATATTTTCCTTCTTGGACTCTTCTTGCAAAATGTTGTTCCCTTTTGCCTCTTGTTCTATTAATCTCATTAATTTAGGAAGAGTTCCCAACTTTTTTCATTATCCTTATCAGCATGATTAGTGGGGTGATCAAAATCATAAGATGTGATTCTTGTATTGTCAATTTCAAAAGAATCACTTTCAAGTATGTATTTGGTCTTAACACAAAAGAAGAAAGAAAGATTAATGTAGTGATGAGGTGAGAGGTAAAGAAACCAGGATAATTTAGAAAATCCATTTATTAATAGCAAATATCGAAAAAGAAACATGTGAACCCGTTTTTTCAAAAAGTCTTCCAAAGCCTTTGGCTGTGCAATAGGATTAGCATTACAAAATTACTTTGAGTGAGAATCTAAGATCTTGGGCAACTTGGTGATCTCCTAATTGTTGAGCTCTGTACTTGGAGAACATCAATAAACCAAGTTAATGTTATGATCCATAGGATGATACAACCGAGCTTTTGAAGCATCGGGCTGATGTTTTTGGATCAAGTGACCGCTATTGATGATAATCATCCTTTATGTCATGTATGTGTACACATTTTCAGCTTGTGCTTTTGGTTTTTTCATCTTTGATAATCAAACTTTCGCCAAATGTTATGTGCAAAATGATGCATCTTTTATTGTTTTTATTTAAATCAATTTTCTTTTGTTGCTATGCTACTAATTCCTGACAAAATAAAAAACCACTTACTGCGGTGGCGGCACTTCTACTCCCTAGTCCCTACGACAACACAACATTGTATCTTAATTTTTTTATTGTACTTCATCAGTACTAAATTCAACATTAATTGTTATCCTCTTTTGATAAAAGAGATTTTAATGTAGATAGAGAAGGATGAAGGAATACTAAAGTCAACACTAAATTTTCACATTACTGATAAAAGTTAAGACTGAGACACAAAAGCTAGTATCAGATGCAGGCATTTTAACCAGCAAAATGACTTGACAGATAAACAAGGACAAAAGCTACATTGAAGAGTTCAGATATTATTAAAGCTCATGAAAATTACTTGTGCAGTACTAATTTATAAATTCATTGTGAACTCATGTAACCGAATGGAAGTACCACATAAAAGTTGGATACAGAAGTAGCCATCTACCATCTAGATCTGTTTCTTGTTCGTGATAAACAATTGCTTATTTACGTATTCCAATTTGTTTCTTTTCTGATTATAATGCTTCTGGAATCCCTGTTTTTGTACATGAAGGTCCAAATTGCAAATTCAGAAATAATGTGAACTGCTGTCAGTTGCATTCAAATAGTAAACAGTTTAATTTGATTCTCACAAAAGTCTTTATCCCAATTCTACAAATCCAGGTGGGATTACCTACCAAAATAATGAACATCTCTTTCCTAATCAAACAGTTGAAATGTTAACTTCTAATAATTGTGCTTCTATCTGCATTCTATATTATCAAAGAAAATTCTCGGTGCTCTAGTGCTTTATGGACATTTAAAGTAAAAACTCATTCATTGCCCTAATTGCATTTAGGGAAAAATGTTTATCCTTTTAAATGACACAACTTACATAGAAGTGGGATCCACACCTTTATTTTTTTGTCAACTCTCTCTCCTCCTTTATCTATCTCTTTCTCTCTCTTAAAATGACACAACTTTACATCTTTTAAAATGACACACACTTTACCCTTGCATTTATTGTCTTCTTTATTTAAAGTTGTATTTAAGTATCAGGATTTTGGTCCAGGCTATGTGTTGTAGTCCTGTGACTTAGAAACACACTTTATATTTATGAGGTATTTCAGTTAGTTGTCTTGCAATTTTCATACAGGCAGTATTTTATGAAATTGATTAAGTAATCAAGTTGGCTAAGGTTAATGATGTCATAATTGAATTAAAGAAAAAGTTATTCCGCATTTTAATTAAGCATAGCTTAATACGATAGTATGTTAACAATCCGGGTTAACACGGGCTGTTACATTTTATGGTATCAGAGTACTTTCTAGGGAAAAGCCTGTATGTATTGCAATAACTTAGGATGTTTCGTTGCGTGTCTACTTTGTGTTCTCTCTGATTGGTGTGTATTATGATAATGCATAATTGTGCAGAGTCATGGTGCCACCAAGGAGGAACCAGAGTACGAGTGAGGATCAACCGGATCCTATCCTGGCTGCATTAGCTGAGATGCAGGCGGCTCGACTAGCCGACCAGGAGGCCACTAGGTTGGCAAATCAGGTGATGCTGGACGCCATCAGAGAGGCGAACAGGAGAGCCACTGCTGAGGTTCTGGAGGAGAACCGGATGGCCAACATGACTATGATGAGGGTCATGTTGGAGGAGATGAGGGCTGGTCCTGCTGCTGGCCTGTGTCCTCCACCACCTGCACCACCACCACCGCCACCACCTCCACCTCCACCTAGTCAACAGGAGGACACCCAGAGTCATATGGGTGAGGGTAGTCACTTGACGGGGGCTATGCAGGCCGTTCCCGTATTTGCTGAGGATCGAGACGAGATCGACCGCCGGCTGAATGCTTTCCGCAAGCATAAGCCACCTACCCTTGATGGGTCCTATGACCCCATTGCTGCTGCTAGATGGCTTCAGGCCCTGGACAAGATATTCAGGGTGATGCAGTGCACCGACCCACAGAAGCTGATGTTCGCCACATACATGCTGGAGGGCGATGCCCATGAGTGGTGGACGAACACCTCTCATGTGTTCGAGATGCAGGGGCATGTGATGACATGGCCGTTCTTTGAGGACTGCTTTCTAGGTCAGTACTTTCCTTATGATGCTCAGGAGAGGAAGCAGGGAGAGTTCGACATATTGGTTCAGGGCTCGTTGTCTGTGGACGAGTACCTGGCCAAGTTTAATGAGATAGTCAAGTTTGCTCATTTTCGTATGGCGAGGCCGACTCCCATCTTTCTAGCTGCTAAGTTCCGGAGGGGACTTAATGAGGTCATTGCTGGACATCTTGCTGGTTCTGCTTCGAGAGACTTAGGGGCTTTGGTACAGCAGTGCCGTGACATTGAGGACTACTGCAGTGCGAGTCAGGCCAAGAAGGCCAAGATTGAGGTTCCACAGGGTACTGGTGGTTCCGTTTCCTGGAGAGACAGGAAGTTTGGATACAAGGGCAAGGGAAAACAGTTGGCGGCTAAGCAAGCGCCAAACCAGTTGAAGAAGACTTCTGCTCAGGGGAACACAGCGAGACCTCCTGCTCCCACATGCTCGGGATGCAGGAAGTCACATTTTGGGCCGTGTGCTACAGGCCAGTTGATATGCTTCCAGTGTGGCAAGGAGGGCCACTACTCCAGAGATTGCCCGACGGTGAGAGCAGCTGCAGTGCAGGCCGTTCCTTTGCAGTTGGTTCCTACAGGGGCACCAGCAGTGCCACCTACTACTGGGCGTGTGTACACCCTAGATCGTCAGCAGTCGGACAGAGCTCCGAACCTGGTCAGAGGTACTGTTACCATTGGTGGTTCAGCTGTTGATGTGCTTTTTGATTCCGGGGCAACGCATTCATTTGTTGCTACCCCTATTGCTGTGGGGCTTGAGTTGCCCAGTGATGTGCTTTCTCCACCGATGCGGGTGACCACCTCCACCGGAGAAAAATGTTTGACCTCCACTGTGCATCGCGATGTAGCGTTTCAGTGGGATGGCCGTGACTTCTCGGTAGATCTGATAGGATTGCCGATGGCCAACTTGGAGATTATTCTGGGCATGGATTGGCTGTCCAGAAATTGTGCATTGATTGATTGCTGTGCCAAGAGAGTGGTGATGTCTCCGGGTGGGTCCACAGCCAGTTCCTCACCGTTCATTTCAGTCCTGCAGGCGAGGAGGGCCTTGAGAGCAGGGGCATTTGGCTATGTTATGTTGTGAGGTTTGGTGAGTGGGACACAGAAGGATCTCACTGGCATTCCTGTGGTGAGTGAATTCCTCGAGGTGTTTCCCGAGGAGATTCCTGAGTTTCCACAGCAGAGGGAGATAGAGTTCTCCATTGATTTATTGCCTGGTGTGGGGCCTATTTCATTGGCTCCATACCGGATGTCGCCACCGGAGTTGGCAGAGCTGAAGAAGCATATTGAGGAGCTTTCAGCGAAAGATTTCATTCGGCCGAGTGTGTCTCCTTGGGGAGCACCGGTCATTTTTGTGAAAAAGAAAGATGGGACTATGCGATTGTGCACCGACTACAGACAGTTGAACAAGGTGACAATCAAGAACAAGTATCCCCTTCCACGCATTGATGATTTGCTGGATCAGCTCAGGGGTGTTTGCGTATATTCCAAGATTGATCTCCGGTCCGGTTACCATCAGATACGGGTAAAGCCGGAGGATGTCCCAAAGACAGCATTTCGCTCGAGGTACGGGCATTATGAGTATTTGGTGATCCCGTTTGGACTCACCAATGCACCCGCAGTGTTCATGGACTACATGAACAGGATCTTCCAGCCGTACCTGGATCAGTTTGTGATCGTCTTCATTGACGACATCTTGATTTACTCTAAGACAGAGAAGGAGCATACTGAGCACTTGAAGATTGTTTTGCAAGTGTTAAAAGAGAAAAAGCTATATGCTAAGCCGTCAAAATGTGAGTTTTGGCTCAAGGCGATGAAATTTCTGGGTCATGTGATTTCCGCTGATGGAGTTGCAGTTGATCCTAACAAGATTGAGGCCGTGATGGATTGGGAGCGGCCCAAGACGGTTACAGAAGTGAGAAGCTTCTTGGGTTTGGCAGGGTACTACAGGAGGTTCATAGAGGGATTCTCCAAGATGGTGCTACCGATGACTCGCCTTACTAGAAAGGAGACTCCATTCGTGTGGACACATGAGTGTGAGGAGTGTTTCCAGGAGTTGAAGGAGAGACTGACTACCGCTCCTGTGTTAGTCCTTCCTGATCCTGCGGAGCAGTTTGAGCTTTATTGTGATGCCTCTGGTAAAGGACTAGGCTGTGTGTTGATGCAAAAAGGGAAAGTTGTTGCTTATGCTTCAAGACAGTTGAAACCTCATGAGGAGAACTACCCGAGTCACGACTTGGAGTTGGCAGCTATTGTTTTTGCTTTCAAGATTTGGAGGCATTACCTGTTTGGCATGAAGTTTGCTGTATTCAGTGACCACAAGAGTCTGAAATATCTATTTGACCAGAAGGAGTTGAACATGAGACAGTGGAGATGGATGGAGTTCTTGAAGGACTACGACTTTGAGTTGAGGTATCATCCTGGCAAGGCCAATGTGGTAGCCGATGCTTTGAGTCGGAAATCCGTGAGCTTATCCAGCTTGATGATGAGCGACTATGAGGTGATCGAAGAGTTTAGAGACTTGAGAGTGAACTCCTTGTTTGGGGGCGCACTACTTGAGTTGGAAACAACAAAAGTGATTAATGAGCTGATGGAAAAGTTTAAAGAGGCGCAAGTGCAAAGAGAGTGCCTTGATTATGTGAAGAACCAGGATGGTGTGTCTTGGAACGAGGATGGTTTGCTGCTGTTTCAGAAGAGGGTTGTAACCCCTCGAGGGCCATTGACTGAGGAGGTTATGGCCGAGGCTCATAAGGGCCATTTTACTATCCACCCTGGTGCGACAAAAATGTACCAGGACTTAAAAAGAAATTTTTGGTGGCCGGGCATGAAGAAGGACATAGCGGTCTACGTGTCCAAATGTTTGATATGTCAAAAAGTGAAGATTGAGCACCAAAAATCGTCTGGCAAACTTCAACCTCTTGAGATTCCACAGTGGAAGTGGGAGAGTATTTCCATGGACTTCGTGGTGGGATTGCCCAAAACTCAGGCTGGTTGTGACTCTATCTGGGTCATTGTGGACAGATTGACCAAGTCTGCCCATTTTCTTCCAGTGAAGGTGAGCTTCACTACAGAGCAGTTGGCCAAGCTATATGTCCGCGAGATTGTGAGGCTTCACGGGGTACCCGAGAGTATCATAAGTGATAGGGACCCGAGGTTCACATCTCGATTTTGGGAGGCGCTGCAGGAGGCTTTTGGTACACAGCTGAGATTGAGTACCGCCTATCACCCTCAGACTGACGGACAGACTGAGCGGACCATCCAGACATTGGAGGACATGTTGAGGGCTTGCACGTTGGAGCAGGGTTCAACATGGGATAGGTACCTTCCGTTGGTGGAATTTTCGTACAACAACAGTTTTCATGATAGTCTAGGCATGGCACCCTACGAGGGGCTGTATGGTAGGAGGTGTAGGACTCCTACTTGCTGGTCTGAGGTTGGAGACAAAACGCTATTTGGCTTGGACTTTGTCCAAGATACTACCCAGCAGATCCAGATGATCAGGGAAAAATTGAAGCAGGCGCAGAATCGCCAGAAGAGCTACTACGATGTCAAGCATCGTCCACTGGAGTTCAGTGAGGGTGAGCACGTGTTTGTGAGACTTTCACCTGTCACCGGTGTTGGACGGGCACTCGGAGTGAGGAAGTTGAGCCCGCGGTTTATTGGGCCCTACCAGATCCTTGGTAGAGTAGGACGTGTTGCCTATCGACTTGCCTTACCTCCGAACTTAGCCAACATCCACGACGTGTTTCATGTGTCTCAGCTTCGGAGGTACATAGCAGATCCTTCGCACGTGGTGAAACCGGATGATGCGGAGGTTCGGGAGAACCTAAAGACTCCCGTCGGACCACTCAAGATTCTCGATAGAGGCGAGAAGCAGCTTAGAAGCAAGACTATTCCGATGGTCAAGGTGCAGTTGACTGGGCGTAGTCCCGAGGAGTGCACATGGGAGCGAGAGGATGAGCTTCTCCGGCAGTATCCCGACTTTCGAGACAGGTATGTTTCTGATTTTGAGGACAAAATCCTTAAAAAGGTGGGGTGAATGTAAGAACCCGCACCGCTAATTAAGGTAATTAATGAATTAATTATGATAATTAGGAAATAATTCCATAATTGACCCTAATAATTATTATTGGGCTTAAATAATTATAGAAAGTGAGTAAAAATGCTGAAAGTCACTTTTCGGAAGAAAAGTGCAGATACCGGTTCTGCTACCCAGTATAAATGCGTACCGGAAAAGTATCCTGGAAAATTATAACAAGTGTTTGATAATTACTAGAATATTATGTAGGACTTATAAAACGAGTTTCAAGTCAAAATGATGAAATCTGATGCCAGAACTGATACTGGCTATGGAAAAGCGCGTACCGAAAAGGTGATCCGAAAAATAAAATAAAAGTATGATAAATCTAAGAAAAATGAGTAGGTTAAGATTCCAAAGTTTGGGATTAAAATATTTTGCGTAGCTATTATTGATAATACTGGGTGTTTAAACTTAAACCGCCTATATATATGCTCATTTGGCACTAAACCCTAGGTATCCTTTTGTTACTACGGGAGCTGGAGGCTGAGCAGCTCTCACAAACTGTTCTATTTGCCACTCTTCCCTTGTTCTTGGTAAACCCTATAAAGAGACCATTTTTCTTGGTTGTTCTTCCATCAAAACACTATTACCTTGTATGAATTGGTATTGTGAGGGTGTGTGATACTCCTCTTCTGAGTTATAGTTTCGTTGGTGAGAGGAAGTGTTGTTGTCTTGGTGTTTTGAGAGGAAGGGACAGTTTCATCCACTTTAGTGCTTCAAGGAACCATTTTGATGATGAAAGGTCCAAGCTTGTTGGGCATTTTCGTTCTTTGGTGAAGTCAGAACCTAGGTGCTGTATTGGAGACCTCTTTGTTGTCTTATTTTTGGATTTATGGAGCTTAGAGGTATACCATGAACACCTCTTTGTCTTTTGATGATTTTAAGCTTGTTTAAACAATTAAAAATCATAACTTAAACCATTTGAATAAAGGAATGTGTTTTCGAGTCCCTAACATGTTAATAAACATCTGTTTAAGGAGTTCTTGGACTCCAGATCGTGTTTAGATCATTGGAGGTCAATTTTACCTTTAAAACTCAGTTTTCTACATTCTGTCGAAGAAGTATTCGAATACTTTTCGGGCAGTATTCGAATACTTTTCTGGGAAAATGCAGAAATCGAATACTTCGCGAGACAGCAGCGACCTAGTTTAGTAAAATTGCGATATCTCGAGCTACAGAGCTCTAAATTGAGTGAGGTTTGGACCTATTGGATGAGTGGATTTCTCTTAGTTTATGTTTGAAGTCGCGACACCATTGCTGGAAATTCAGCTTGTTGTAAGAACTTTGCAAAAAACATAACCGGAGTTATACAACTCCGATTGAGACATAAAGTATATCGTTGGAAACCTCAAGATGTCTAGTTTAACATTGTAAAGATTAGAAAATGAATATTGATATAATTGTTGGTCTAAAACAGATTGTGATTCTGCTGTGGTTGGACTTTGAGTTTGTGCGGACTCTTGGCTTGGATAGCTAGCTTGCAAGGTAAGCTTTCGTGTCCTCGGTTTAGCCATGTTGTGGTTCCACCATGTCCCATGGGGATGTGGTTTATGCATATATATACATTTTCCCCTTAAGTAGATAAGAGATCATCTCAGCATCATTCTTGTCAATTCCTATTACGCTCTTGTTGTATCTCATTCTATCTGATCTCTCTCTCTAATATGATTTGTTCTCTCTATCTGATATTATATCTCTCTCGTCCTAGTTTTTATTTTTTTTATTAAAGCTTTCATCTTTATTAAATATTAAATGAAATATACACTATATAAATTAAAAATATTATTTAATATTAAAACGTGTCCCAACGTGTCGAAATCCATAATTTTTTAGGATTGACGTGTCGGAGTGTCGTGTCGTGTCACGTGTCGTATCGGTGCTACATAGGTTATCTTACCCCCTTTCGAGATCAAAACCCCAATATTCCTATCTAGGGTTTTGGTCCTCAGAATATCCCCAACTATCAGATTGATCAATTCTAACAAAGGAAATATCAAAATTCGCGCAGAGTAATGATAAAGATAATTATATAAACGAACAACTATAAATCAATCCTTCGTTTCAAGGGCTCACATATGGATCGGGACCCTGACTACAATAAAGAGATCTAGCCAATCAACATCATGATCGCTGATCTAAAATTCAGCATAAACTAAAAATGAAAGGGAAAGAAAATACAAAGAGGAGATCCAATATGAAGAACACGAAGAACTCCACGGCTGCCTCCTCTCCTTCCAAGTGTCCAGATCTGAATGCCCTAATTCTGTAATGAGGGCTATTTATAATTTGTTTCCTCCTTTCCAAAAAATGCCCTTCAGAAACACGGTGCATCCATCCCGCAAACCGGCGCCAGTTGGCGCCGGGTTGGCGCAAGTTTGCGCGGTGCTACTGCCTGATTTGCAAAAGCCGGTACTGAATGTTCGTAAAACGGCGCCAGTAGGCGCCATAGTGGCGCTACTTGGCGCCATCTTTCTTCTTTGGGGCGCTAATTGGCGCCATTCTTCTTCAATTTGGGCACCAATTAGCGCCATGATTCTGCACTTAATTTTTGTCTTGGTTTGGCGCCACTTTGGTGCTACTTAGCGCCACTTTACTGACTTCGCTGAAAAGTTCGTAAACTGGCGCGGGTTCGCGCCAATGTGGTGCCGGTCTGCGCCATTCTTCTGGAATTATGGACTTGCATCAACAAACTTTTATAAATTGTAGTTTTCACTCCTTTTACCTGTATAAATACAACCAATAGGTGAGAAGTATAATTGAAAAGAAAGAATCAATATAATTTGCAAATATATATATATATATATATATATATATATATATATATATATATAAGTTGCTCTTTTATGAATCAATTCTTATCAATTTTAACACAGAAAACTACACTTGCGAGAGGCATATCAATAACACTTCTAAGGATCACATTAAAAGACAGTCAATGCATAAAAGAAGTTGACGCAAGGAATCTGATATTACCAGTTTGCCACCACCATTCCACCAAAGAGACACAACATGCAAAATTCATATATAATAAGAAAAAAATCTTAATTGCTTCAATTCTCTTACACTCAACCCTATTTCAATTCCAGTATAAGACAAAGATAAAACATTTCCATTACAATTGAAAAAAATGCTCAACAACCACTCACAACACACAAATCCCTGATCCACACACGCCTCAAATTCAACTTAAACTCCAACTAAGCAAAACAATTAACCGAGTAGAAGAAAAAAAAATACGCATAATAATAAATTAAAAAGTAGAAACAACCAAACAGAACATCGAATCCTAGTTTCGCAATCAGCATAGAACAATTTTCCCACATTTTCCCGGGAAACAAACAGAGCATTAAAGAGTTCGAAGTAGTGATTGGTCGTAACCTTGTTGAAGAAGATTTGGCCACTTGAGAGTGCAATGTAGAGAAGAAGATAAGCATATTTTTTCTCACAGAATTGTGCTACAGCGACGTTTGTATACAAAATCAATGGGTTCAATGCTTAAAGCGATGTAGAATATCATCAAACTTATCTTGTTTGATCTCCACTTGCTAAATCTCCAGCTTCTTGAGTACGTAACCTCTTTCTAGAACGCATGAAGTCATAGACCATATCTGTCCAGCCATGCGACATCAAAGTTGACTTTGCTTCTTTCCCAAGACTGAGTTATATTTTGAAACATAATCAGAATCAGGCATATAATGAAAATTTTAGAAAGAAAATAGCATCAGAAATTCAGAATCAGACACAGTGAATAATTTATCAAGTAGAGGTGTCGAACTGATTGTCAAAGGAAATAAATACATAAATGTGAACAAGTGTGTATACAATTTTGGGCATGAAAAAAGAAGGTAACAAGCATGATTTCAGCAAAGCATGAATAAAAAAGACTAAAATATCCTGAAAAAATATATCATCAAAATATTTCAGCATGTCAGGTATTGAATGGAGAGAGAAGGAAAGGTAGAAATAATTAAATAATGAAATGAGGGAAAAAAAAGTTATTTTGGAGCATCCACTAACATTACTGATTGCACAATGTTTCCTTCAGATGGGAACGAGTAAGTTTGTATACAAAACTAATGGGTTCAATGCTTAAAGCGATGTAGAATATCATTAAACTTACCTTGTTTGATCTCCACTTGCTAAATTTCCAGCTTCTTGTGCACGTAACCTCTTTCTAGAATGCATGAAGTCATAGACCATATCTGTCCAGCCACGCGACTTCAAAGTTGACTTTGCTTCTTTCCCAAGACTGAGTTATATTTTGAAACATAGTATAAGAATCAGGCATATAATGAAATTTTTAGAAAGAAAACATCATTAGAAATTCAGAATCAGACATAGTGAATAATTTAGCAAGTAGAGGTATCGAACTGATTGTCAAAGGAAATAAATACATAAATGTGAACAAGTGTGTATACAATTTTGGGCATGAAAAAAGAAGGTAACAAGCATGATTTCAGCAAAGCATGAATAAATAAGACTAAAATATCCTGAAAAAATATATCATCAAAATATTTTAGCATTTCAGGTATTGAATAGAGAGAGAAGGAAAGGAAGAAATAATTAAATAATGAAATGAGGGAAAAAAAAGTTATTGTGGAGCATCCACTAGCATTACTGATTGCACAATGTTTCCTTCAGATGGGAATGGGTAAGTTTGTATACAAAATTAATGGGTTCAATGCTTAAAGCGATGTAGAATATCATCAAACTTACCTTGTTTGATCTCCACTTGCTAAATTTCCAGCTTCTTGAGCACGTAACCTCTTTCTAGAACGCATGAAGTCATAGACCATATCTGTCCAGCCACACGACTTCAAAGTTGACTTTGCTTCTTTCCCAAGACTGCGTTATATTTTGAAACATAGTATCAGAATCAGGCATATAATGAAATCTTTAGAAAGAAAACAACATCAGAAATTCAGAATCAGACAGGGAGAATATTTTAGCAAGTAGAGGTGTCGAACTGATTGTCAAAGGAAATAAATATATAAATGTGAAAAAGTGTGTATACAATTTTGGGCATGAAAAAAGAAGGTAACAAGCATGATTTCAGCAAAGCATGAATAAATAAGACTAAAATATCCTGAAAAAATATATCATCAACATATTTTAGCATGTCAGGTATTGAATAGAGAGAGAAGGAAATGAAGAAATAATTAAATAATAAAATGAGGGAAAAAAGTTATTGTGGAGCATCCACTAACATTACTGATTGCACAATGTTTCCTTCAGATGGGAATGGCTAAGTTTGTATACAAAATCAATGGGTTCAATGCTTAAAGCGATGTAGAATATCATCAAACTTACCTTGCTTGATCTCCACTTGCTAAATTTCCAGCTTCTGGAGCACGTGACCTCTTTCTAGAACGCATGAAGTCATAGACCATATCTGTCCAGCCCCACGACTTCAATGTTGACTTTGCTTCTTTCCTAAGACTGTGTTATATTTTGAAACATAGTATCAAAATCAGGCATACAATGAAATTTTTAGAAAGAAAACAACATCAGAAATTCAGAATTAGACACAGTGAATATTTTAGCAAGTAGAGGTGTCGAACTGATTGTCAAAGGAAATAAATACATAAATGTTAACAAGTGTGTATACAATTTTGGGCATGAAAAAAGAAGGTAACAAGCATGATTTCAGCACAGCATATTTTAGCATGTCAGGTATTGAATAGAGAAAGAAGGAATGGAAGAAATAATTAAATAATTGTAACGCCCTCCCTTGTATGCATCCAAGAGAGTCGTTTGCTAAGCGGAATTAGAGTCGTTAACGTCACATGAGCTAACAAAGCAGTAAACAAATCCATATAAAAGTTTTCAACACTTAAATTCTTTTCATAAAGGTTTTCCAAAATAGCTGCTGTTCGTAAAAGTTCAAGCTAAAACATGATAAAGACTACAGTCATCCAAAAGTACCAAAACATTAATCATTAAAGTTATCCAGTTTAAACAAACAGCAACAATGGTAATCCACGCATCAGCAATCAACAGCAAACATCATACTCCTTCAATGTGCTTTTGCGTGCTCCTGCCATTTAGGAAAAATAGCAGCCCCGAAGGGGGTGAGAATAATCCCAGTAGTGTGGCAATAAAACCAATAATATAACAATATTAACTAGGCACAAAATCATAAACAGTCACTTCAACATATCCTTGTTCCTTTTCCTTTTTATCATATTCATATATTGCGTATATAACGCCTTTCCTTTGCGCTTTTAGCACCGTCGTGCGCGCACTTCACAGTGGAATCAAATATCCCTTGGCACCTGAGCTCCATGTGGATTCCATCTGTGGGCCTATGCGGACTGATGCCAAGTGTCCCATACCCCGGTACCTTGGGGATGCCTATATGATGCTTGCTCAAACACATGGTCCTGTACATAACTATTCTAAAACAAGGCCTATATGATCATGATATATGTATGTCATGCTATGCTTTCACACACAAAGCGTAAAAATGCGGTATAATGTAAGATGCATGCTTATATACCTTTCATATGCGTTATGCTGCCACATAACGTCTTACCTCATAGTCATATAGCCATCACGGCACATTTTGGCAGTTTCCTTTCATTATAATGGAACATAATATTTTTACGGCATATGGAGCATCATGTTACAATTCTATACCAGTAGTCAATAGTTACATTAGGCATCATCGCCTGACACTTACCTTAGCTTTCCTTAAATATTACCAACGGCAGCGAAATATTCTCACTTCTTAAGCGCACCTAAATCAATTAAAACTAATCATTTACAGTGGCTATTTACAGCAGAACAGAAAGCATACAGCAGTGGCTTACAGCAGCAAAAACAGTGGAAATACAGCAGCAAAACAGTGAGCATACAGCAGCAAAACAGTGAGCATACAGCAGCAAAACAGTGAGCATACAGTAGCAAAGCAGTGAGCATACAGCAAAACAGTTATACAGCAGCAAAACAGTGATCATACAGCAGCAAAAAAGTGAGAATACAGAGAACATTTACACAGAAAAACAGTGAGATTTTACAGCAGCAAAACAGTGAGCATACAGCAGTGTTTACAACAGTGGCATACAGGAGCAAAACAGTGACATTTTTATGCAGCAAACAGTGGCATTTAACAGAAACAGTGGCGTTTTTAAAACAGAAACAGTGGCATTTTTAAAAAAGAAACAGTGGCACTTTTAACTTCCAAAACAGTGGCATAAAAACAGTGGCATATCATGGATTAAATAGTAACATTTTATGCATACAAACAGTGGCATAGAAGGGCTAAAACAGTGGCATTTTTATGCATAAAACAGTGGCATTACATATAAACAGTGGCATATGATGACTTAAAACAGTGGCGTTTTAATAAAAACAGTGGCATGTTAAGCATGGAAACAGTGGCTTTTGACAGTGGCATTTCATGGCTGGAACAGTGGCTTAAATGTGACATATATGTGCAGAAACAGTGGCTTAAAATGTGCAGAAACAGTGGCTTAAAATGTGCAGAAACAGTGGCTTAAAATGTGCAGAAACAGTGGCTTAAAATGTGCAGAAACAGTGGCTTAAAATGTGCAGAAACAGTGGCTTAAAATGTGCAGAAACAGTGGCTTTTAAGTGCAGAAACAGTGGCATGTGCAGAAACAGTGGCTTAACAGTGGCTTTTGTGTGATTTTAAAACATTTTATCTGGCATTTGTGGCACATTTCTCTTTAAACAGTGGCATAATCATACAAGAAGCAGTGGCATGAATTCGAACATAACCAAGAGGTTTCTATGCATACATATCATTATGAAATGACTCTATACTTATCCTTTTATTATGCTCAACCAAGGATCCAAAACCACACATATATAAGAGACATTTTAAGCATACATACATGGCTATACAAAGAAAAGTTCAAAGTTCAAAGCCTACCTCTTGTAGCACACACCTTCAAAGTCAAAGATCACACACACCTTCTAGTTCACACACCACAAGGTCCACATGCGCAAGCAAGGTGATGATGAGCAAGCTTGGACAGTTTCAAGGTTGAGGAACAAGGCTAGCACTAGCTTGGTGGATGGTTGAGGTGAGGGAAGGAGGGGGTTGGCTTGGTCTTTCTTCCTCCTAAGGTTCTTGCAATGTTAAGCTAGAGTGTGAGAGAGAGGGGAGAGGAGTTGGCTGCACAAAAAGAATGAGGCAGCCCCCTCTCTTGTGCGCAAATATATATGGAAAGTGAGGGAGAATTGCCATGATTAACCATCATGAAATATTCAGATTTTTATGAGATGATGGGGCTGCATAAAAGGCTGAAACAAGCAAGGTTTGGCTTCTAAATTACTCTACTTACATGCAAAGAGTGAGGGGTGATTTGGATCAGATTTGGGGCTGTCCAAAGTCAGAGAAAATTCTGCATACTTGACCAAGGTATGCGCACAAGTGGAGTGGGAAAGGAAGTGTCATGTGCACAAGTGAGAGCTTAGCTAAGTCAACAAGGAAACCAACCATGTGGCAGCCCAAAAATCTGCACTTGTGCAGTCCTTGGTGCGCAATGATGAGGGAAAAAGGTGCATCATGGGCAGATTTGTGACAGTCCAGTGTCCTTGTGCAGAAAATTTCTGCATAATCAGATGCGCACAATTGAGGGGTGAGGGAGGTTCACTGTCACAAGCTAGAGGGCTTTGTGGCAGCCAAGGATTTGTGAAAATGCAGCAACAAATCCTCTTATGATGCATGTGAAAACAAGATGCATGTGGAAGGAGGAAGTTTTGACACATGATGGGCTGCAAAAGCTTGCCCAAAATCTGCACAAAACAGTGTCATGATTGAAGTGCAAGAGGGTTCTCCAAGTCAACAAGTTATGCAGTCTTGTGTCATAAAAAAAATCTGCATTCAGCCCCTCCCCATGTGCGCCCAAAATGGAGAAATATGCAGCCTAAAATCATGCTAAAATGTCCAAATGTCTACCATGCAATGAGGTTTAAAATCAAGTTATGCCTAATCAAGGTGAGGTGGCGGTTTAACAAGGCAAATTGGCAGATTTCAAGGTCCTAAATTACCCTCCTATGTGCGCATAATTGAGTGGGAAATACCTTTGCCATGTGAGAGTTACTTGATGCACAAGACACCTTGGTTGGACAAGGCTTAGGGAGGATAAGGTTGGACACAACCTTGGGCTGAATTAGCTTGATCCAAGAGCCATCCTTGGGCCATAGGCCACACACACAAGGGTCCAAACACACAAGTCCACTAGCAACAAGTCCACACACACACTAGCCCTCCACCAAAGTCCAATGAACACTAAGGTCCTATAACACATACTCACATTACTTATATGATTTTAATAAATTCATATGCCTACATATACACCCTCCTATGATTTAATTTAATTAATTACCTTAGTCTTATCCAAGGAATAAAAATCAAACAATTCACAAGCCATAACACATAACACATAAACCATACCTCCGAATTCTACACATGTACACATAGCATAAAGTACTTAGGTATTTTACTAATTGTACGGGATGTTACACTCTCCCCACCAAATAGGAATTTTGACCGCAAAATTAAACTTACTTAAGAGCTAAACAGTTCTGGATAGCGTTTCTGAACGTCTTCCTCGCGCTCCCAAGTGGCTTCAGCTGCCGATCTGTTGTTCCATAATACTTTCACCAACGGAATCTCTTTAGAACGGAGTCGCTTGACGGATCTTTCAAGAATTTGGAATGGTTGTACTTGATAAGTCAGATCTTCCTTTAGTTCCACTTCTTCTGGATGTAACACGTGAGATGGATCAGAGAGATACCTCCGTAGCTGAGACACATGAAATACATTGTGGATTCCTGACAGATTGGGTGGTAAAGCCAACCGGTATGCAGACTCTCCAATCCGGTCCATAATCAGATACGGTCCTAAGTACCGTGGACTTAACTTCTTTACTCCCATTCTCCTTCCGAGTCCCGATGTAGGAGTGATTCTCAAAAACATGATCTCCGACTTCGAAAGATAGAGGCTTATGACGCTTGTCGTAATAACTCTTCTGTCTGGCCTGAGCCCGCTGCATATTCTCCCGAATCTTCTTTACTTGTTCGGATGTTTCTTGGATTAGATCGGGTCCTAACATACTTCGCTCACCCACTTCAGTCCAACATAAAGGGGATCTGCATTTTCTCCCATACAAAGCTTCATACGGTGCCATCTGAATGCTGGAGTGGTAACTGTTGTTGTAAGCGAACTCAATCAAAGAAAGATAACTATCCCAGCTGCCTCCTAACTCCAAAACACATGCTCGCAACATGTCCTCTAATGCTTGAATGGTGCGTTCCGTCTGGCCATCGGTCTGCGGATGATAAGCAGTACTCAACCTCAGTTGGGTCCCTAATGCTCTTTGAAAGGATTCCCAAAACTTGGACGTAAACTTGGGATCACGATCACTGACAATACTCGTAGGAACTCCGTGCAGCTTCACAATCTCCTGCAGATAGATTCTAGCAAGCCTTTCTGTATCATAAGTGGTTCTAACACGCAAGAAATGAGCTGACTTCGTTAAACGATCGACAATCACCCAGATAGAATCATATCCTTCTCGCGTCCGAGGAAGTCCAACTACAAAATCCATCGAAATACTATCCCACTTCCATTCGGGAATCTCCAAAGGTTGAAGGAGTCCCGACGGTTTCTGATGTTCGTACTTCACCTTCTGACAAGTTAAGCATCGAGATACATACTCCGCAATATCACGCTTCATACCCGGCCACCAAAACGAGGTCTTCAAATCATGGTACATCTTCGTGGATCCAGGATGAACTGCATACTTACCCTTGTGAGCTTCCTGCAAAACTTCTTGTTTCAACTCTTCATTCGGCACAACCAGCCGTCCTTGAAACCTCCAGACATCATTCTCATCCTTTACTACCTCTTGGTTACCAACCAACTCACGGACTAACTCTTCATCCTTCTGAGCCTCCTTAATTCTACTGATCAATTCATTCTCCACCTTTATATTTCCCAGTCTTATGCTACTTCCTCTCTCGTCTACCGATAAGTTCAAGTCTCGAAAGGCCTCAAACAACTTCAATTCTTCCATCATCAGAGTTGCAGTGTGTAGAGTCTTCCTGCTCAGGGCGTCAGCTACCACGTTTGCCTTTCCTGGGTGGTATTTAAGTTCAAAATCGTAGTCCTTCAGAAATTCCATCCACCGACGTTGCCGCATATTCAGCTCCTTCTGGTCGAACAAGTACTTCAAACTCTTATGATCGCTGAACACGTCAAACTGCGAACCATACAAGTGGTGCCTCCAGATTTTCAGTGCGAACACTATAGCTGCTAACTCCAAATCGTGCGTAGGATAATTTTCTTCGTGAGGCTTCAGTTGTCGAGATGCATAAGCTACTGCCATACGGTCCTGCATCAACACGCATCCAAGTCCTTTCAGCGACGCATCGCAGTAAACTTCGAACTTTCGAGTAGGATCCGGAATCGTGAGTACTGGAGCACTCGTCAATCTGCTCTTTAGCTCCAAGAAACATTCTTCACAGGCTTCAGTCCACTCAAAAGGCTTATCCTTCCGAGTGAGACGAGTAAGGGGTTGTACTATCTGAGAGAAATTCTGGATGAACCTTCGATAATACCCAGCCAGACCTAAGAAACTTCTTACTTCAGTGACAGACTTGGGTCGTTCCCAATTCATAACAGCTTCAACCTTGCTGGGGTCCACCGCGATACCTTCTGATGAAATGACATGGCCCAGAAACTGGACCTCTTTAAGCCAAAACTCGCACTTCGACCATTTTGCGTACAACTGCTTCTCCTTCAAGACTTGCAAGACAATCCTCAGATGTTCCGCGTGCAGCTCTTCATTAGCCGAGTAAATCAGGATGTCGTCGATAAACACAATTACGAACTGATCAAGAAACGGGCGGAAGATGCGGTTCATGTAGTCCATGAATACCGCTGGAGCATTCGTAAGTCCGAATGGGATCACCTGATATTCGTAGTGCCCATAACGAGTCCTAAAAGCGGTTTTCGGAATATCCTCCGGTTTGACCCGGATCTGATGGTATCCCGATCGTAAATCTATCTTGGAGAAGACTCTGGCTCCTCTCAGCTGGTCCATCAAATCGTCGATCCTCGGTAGCGGATACTTATTCTTCACCGTGACTTTGTTCAGCTGGCGGTAATCTACACACAGACGTAAGCTTCCATCCTTCTTCTTAATCAAGATAGCTGGAGCACCCCATGGAGAAGTACTCGGTCTGATGAATTCCTTTGCCAAAAGCTCTTCTATCTGCTTCTTCAACTCGCGCAGTTCCAACGGCGCCATGCGATACGGGGCAATGGAGATTGGTCCAACTCCAGGAACAAGTTCGATCGAAAATTCTATTTCCCTATGAGGAGGCAATCGAGGTATTTCATCCGGGAATACCTCCTCGAATTCTCTAACTACCGGTACATCCTGAATTTGATTGTCAATCGAGGTCTCAGCCTCGATCGACAAAAGATACCCTGCTGCTCCCTTGCGGAGCTCTTTTCTAACTTGCAATAAGGAAATGAGAGAGAAAGGTTGAAAATTACCATCCTTTGCAGGAACAATGACTTTCCCCGCTCGACAATCCAAGGTTATCCCGTTTTCCGTCAACCAGTCCATACCGATAATCACATCGAAGTTGAATACCGGCAGGACCACCAAGTTAACTGTATACGTGTTCCCTTCGTACTGCAAGGTAACACCTCTGCAGATCTCTGAGGCTGTGCACGATCCTCCCGTAGGTGTGCTGATGTGTAACTCATAAGGTAACGGGGTTGGGGTGATGCCTATTCTCAAGGCAGTATGCTTTGCCATAAAAGAGCCAGACGCTCCAGAATCAAAGATAACAGAAATTGGGTGACCATTCAGAGTGACATTACCTTTGATCAGGTTGGGAAACTTCTGCGCTTCATTTGCATCCAATGTGAATACCCGAGCTTGCGGAGGCTGTTGATCAGCGTTCTGGGGGCATTTGTAAGCAAAATGACCTTGCTGGCCGCATCTGAAGCATGCATTGTTGTTCTTGCGACAGACTCCAAAGTGATTCTTTCCACACGTAGCACAAGCAGTCGCACCCTGACGTCCCGTCGACGATTGGCCCACCGTAAAGTTTCTCTTAAAGTTTCCGGGCCGCGCTTGCAATGGCGTACCTCTGCCTCGACCCCTACCAGGTGCCGTCCTGAAGAATCTGCCTGCTCGGTTTCCTCCGTGGAATTGTGGTGGTGGCTTGTTCAAGTTCTTGGCCTCGTTAATGATTCCTTCGGCCTGACGACTCTGGTTGATGAGTTCCGGAAGTGTACGATGAGCCGTCGTCAAGATGAGCTTGCGAATTTCCGGATGTAATCCGCTCTCGAACTTCTCTACCTGCCATTCTTCATCGTAAATGTTCCGATCGAAGTTGGCGTACTCGATCAGCTGCCCGAACTTTGCGATATACTCATTCACCGTCATGTTATCCTGCCTGAGAGACAGCAGTTCAGTGTGCTTCATCCTTCTCATTGCCTTAGGAAAATACTTGTCCAAAAACACTTGTCTGAACACGGCCCATGTTAGTTCCACGTTCTGAGCTCTCAGCAGAGCCCTCGCACCAGTCCACCACGTTAACGCTTCTCCCATCAGCTGGTACGACGCGTAGTCAGTCTTCTGCGCTTCTGGGCATGCCATGCGTTCGAAGATATGCTCAATCATCTGCAGCCACTTTGCTGCAGCCTCGGGGTTGTCTTCACCCTCAAAAGTGGGTGGTTGGAAGTTGCGGAAGTCTTTCAACCTCCGACGGGCAATTTCTTCTGCATTTTCATGCAGTGGGGGTTGGTTCTGATTCTGTTGTCTATGGTCACGCCATTCTTGGCTCATGTTCTGGATGAACGTGGCCAGTCCTCCAATGGTGGTGATAAGATCCTCTTCTGCATCGCCAGTCCTTCCCCGAGTTGAACCGCGACCACCCGCCATGATTCTGCACTCACAATACCAGGAAATGAGTTGATCAGGCTCACCGCAAGTTATTCATGGCAGCAGTCTCAAGTAGGTACTCGAGTTCAATTCGGACAAGTTAGCTATGCATCCGTGTCTTATCACAGAACAGTCCTAACAACCTAACTACCCTAGCTAATATATACTTAACTATAGCACATTTAAACAGTCAATCAGCAGATAAACACAAACAACAGTTAATTCAATCAAACACAAGCAATTCCATGGACCAAACTGCTCTGATACCAATTAGTGTAACGCCCTCCCTTGTATGCATCCAAGAGAGTCGTTTGCTAAGCGGAATTAGAGTCGTTACGTCACATGAGCTAATAAAGCAGCGTACAAATCCGTATAAAAATTTTCAACACATAAATTCTTTTCATAAAGGTTTTCTGAAATAGTCATTGTTCACAAAAGTTCAATATTAACATATTCATGATAAAGACTACAGTCATCCATAAGTTCCAAAACATAAATCATTACAGTTATCCATTAAAACAAACAGCAACACTGATAATCCACGCAACAGCAATCAACAGCAAAATAAGACTCCTTCAAATGCTCTTGCGTCCTCCTGCCATTTTGGAAAAATAGCAGCCCCGAAGGGGTGAGAATAATCCCAGTAGTGTGGCAATAAAACCAATAATATAACAATATTAACTAGGCACAAAATCATGAACAGTCACTTCAACATATCCTTGTTCCTTTTCCTTTTTATTATATTTATATATTGCGTATATAACGCCTTTCCTTTGCGCTTTTAGCACCGTCGTGCGCGCACTTCCCAGTGGAATCAAATATACCCTTGGCACCTGAGCTCCATGTGGATTCCATCTGAGGGCCTATGCGGACTGATGCCAAGTGTCCCATACCCCGGTACCTTGGGGATGCCTATATGATGCTTGCTCAAACACATGGTCCTGTACATAACTATTCTAAAACAAGGCCTATATGATCTTGTTACATGCATGCCATGCTATGCTTTCACACACAAAGCGTAAAAATGCGGTATAATGTAAGATGCATGCTTATATACCTTTCATATGCGTTATGCTGCCACATACGTCTTTACCTCATAGTCATCACGACACATTTTGGCAGTTTCCTTTCATTATAATGGAACATAATATTTTTACGGCATATGGAGCATCATGTTACAATTTTATACCAGTAGTCAATAGTCACATTAGGCTTCATCGCCTGACACTTACCTTAGCTTTCCTTAAATATTACCAACGGCAGCGAAATATTCTCACTTCTTAAGCGCACCTAAATCAATTAAAACTAATCATTTACAGTGGCTATTTACAGCAGAACAGAGAGCATACAGCAGTGGCTTACAGCAGCCAAAACAGTGAACATACAGCAGCAAAACAGTGAGCATACAGCAGCAAAACAGTGAGCATACAGCAGCAAAACAGTGAGCATACAGCAGTGTTTACAGCAGCCAAAACAGTGACGTTTTAAACTTTTCCAAAACAGAAACAGTGGCGTTTTTAAAACAGAAACAGTGGCATTTAAAACAGAAACAGTGGCACTTGAACTTCCAAAACAGTGGCATAAACAGTGGCCTATCATGGATTAAAACAGTGACATTTTATGCATACAAACAGTGGCATAGAAGGGCTAAAACAGTGGCATTTTTATGCATAAAACAGTGGCATTACATGGCTGAAACAGTGGCGTTTTAAGCATGGAACAGTGGCATGTCATGGCTGGAACAGTGGCTTAAATGTGCAGAAACAGTGGCTTAAAATGTGCAGAAACAGTGGCTTAAAATGTGCAGAAACAGTGGCTTAAAATGTGCAGAAACAGTGGCTTAAAATGTGCAGAAACAGTGGCTTTTGTGTACATAAAACAGTGGCATTTGTGCACATAAAACAGTGGCATTTGTGCACATAAAACAGTGGCATTTTTTGTGTGATTTTGAGGGACCGAAACAGTGACATACTATCTACCAAAACAGTGGCACATTACTCTTTAAACAGTGGCCTAATCATACAAGGAAGCAGTAGCATGAATTCGAACATAACCAAGAGGTTTCTATGCATACATATCATTATGAAATGACTCTATACTTATCCTTTTATCATGCTCAACCAAGGATCCAAAGCAACACATATATAAGAGGACATTCAAGCATACATACATGGCTATACAAAGAAAAGTTCAAAGTTCAAAGCCTACCTCTTGTAGCACACACTCCTTCTAGCTTCACTTCACTCCAAGTCCACACTTCCTAAGAGGTCCTATGCGCAAGCAAGGTGATGATGAGCAAGCTTGGACAGTTTCAAGGTTGAGGAACAAGGCTAGCACTAGCTTGGTGGATGGTTGAGGTGAGGGAAGGAGGGGTTGGCTTGGTCTTTCTTCCTCCTAAGGTTCTTGCAATGTTTAACTAGAGTGTGAGAGAGAGGGGAGAGGAGTTGGCTGCACAAAATGAATGAGGCAGCCCCCTCTCTTGTGCGCAAATATATAGGGAAAGTGAGGGAGAATTGCCATGATTAACCATCATGAAATATTCAGATTTTTATGAGATGATGGGGCTGCATAAAAGGCTGAAACAAGCAAGGTTTGGCTTCTAAATTACTCTACTTACATGCAAAGGGTGAGGGGTGATTTGGATCAGATTTGGGGCTGTCCAAAGTCAGAGAAAATTTCTGCATACTTGACCAAGGTATGCGCACAAGTGGAGTGGGAAAGGAAGTGTCATGTGCACAAGTGAGAGCTTAGCTAAGTCAACAAGGAAACCAACCATTTGGCAGCCCAAAAATCTGCACTTATGCAGTCCTTGGTGCGCAAATCATGAGAGGAAAAGAGGTGCATGTGGGTGCAGATTTGTGACAGTCCAAGCACTCATTTTTGGGCTGTCCTAAGTCAGAAAAATTTCTGCATAATAGGCCAAGTTATGCGCATGAAGTGAGGTGGAAGTGGTGCATCATGAGCACAAGAAAAAGATTCATTAAGTCAACAAGCAATTGAACTTGGTGGCAGCCAAAAATCTGCATTTGTGCAGTCTTGGTGCGCAATGATGAGGGAAGAAAGGTGCATCATGGGTACAGTTTTGTGACAGTCCAAATCAGATTTTGGAGCTGCACAAAATGATGAAAATGCAGCAACAAATCCTCTTATGATGCATGTGAAAACAAGGCAGGTTTTGACACATGATGGGCTGCAAAAGCTTGCCCAAAAATCTGCACAAAACAGTGTCATGATTGAAGTGCAAGAGGGTTCTCCAAGTCAACAAGTTATGCAGTCTTGTGTCATAAAAAAAATCTGCATTCAGCCCCTCCCCATGTGCGCCCAAAATGGAGAAATATGCAGCCTAAAATCATGCTAAAATGTCCAAATGTCTACCATGCAATGAGGTTTAAAATCAAGTTATGCCTAATCAAGGTGAGGTGGCGGTTTAACAAGGCAAATTGGCAGATTTCAAGGTCCTAAATTACCCTCCTATGTGCGCATAATTGAGTGGGAAATACCTTTGCCATGTGAGAGTTACTTGATGCACAAGACACCTTGGTTGGACAAGGCTTAGGGAGGATAAGGTTGGACACAACCTTGGGCTGAATTAGCTTGATCCAAGAGCCATCCTTGGGCCATAGGCCACACACACAAGGGTCCAAACACACAAGTCCACTAGCAACAAGTCCACACACACACTAGCCCTCCACCAAAGTCCAATGAACACTAAGGTCCTATAACACATACTCACATTACTTATATGATTTTAATAAATTCATATGCCTACATATACACCCTCCTATGATTTAATTTAATTAATTACCTTAGTCTTATCCAAGGAATAAAAATCAAACAATTCACAAGCCATAACACATAACACATAAACCATACCTCCGAATTCTACACATGTACACATAGCATAAAGTACTTAGGTATTTTACTAATTGTACGGGATGTTACAAAAGCTTACCCTAAATCGCAGGGGTTGATACATTTCCTTACCCTAGGTTAATGGGAAGATAACCGAGACGAAGGGAAATACATACGGTAACCAAATATGTGCAATAGGATGATCAAGTCATTAATCTGACTAGTTCTGGGGCAACAAAGCATTGCTAGTGCTCTGTGTTGTCATTAATTGGGTTGTGGGCTTGTTGGGCCCAAGCCCAGTTATGTCAGAAGCTAAGTTGGACCTAATGGGTCACACACTAACACCTTGTAGTCATGATGGACTAGCTTTAAAGGTATTGGGCCTAATAATGGTTATCAGCCCAAGAAGCTGTTTGGAAGCCCACCTAAATGGGTGGGTGGTGCATGGAGCTTAGTAATGGGCTTGGATAGTCCAAGCCATTACTAATTAATTTAATTAGTTAAATTAATAATCAAATATTGGAATTTCGAATTTTAAATTTGAAATTTGAATTTTGAAATTTGAATTTCGAAATTCGAATTTTGAATTTGAAATTTGAAATTTGAATTTTGAAATTTGAATTTGAAATTTGAATTTTGAAATTCGAATTTTGAATTTGAAATTTGAAATTTTGAAATTTGAAATTTTGAATTTTGAATTTTGAATTTGAATGTTTGAACATTTGAATTCAAGTGTTTGAATTCGAATTTGAATTGGCTTTGAAAAGTTGTTTCATAACAAAAGGATAAGACATGATCTTATTGGAGCATATTCCGTGGATCAAGAAGCATCTTTGGAGCACATCCTTGGGTTGTTTGGTGCGCAAATTTGAGTGATAAGGATGTCATCTTATCACTTAAAATAAAGCTCCATTCAGATTTGGTGGTTGAGGGAATCAGTGGGTGAGTTGATTCAAATTTTGAATGCAACTACTCAATATATTTGGACCCCTTCTAGGGCTGAATTATGCGCATGAAAAGTATACTATATGATAGTTTATGAATTTAAGTTTAAATTATTTTGAACTTAATTTCATGAGGATAAGATTGGAGGTTGTTGGCAAAATTGGTTTTGCAACAGCTCCACCTTATCCTCCCCTGTTCCATGTGCAAATTTCAAATGTGTTTGAAAGTTGGTTTTCATTTTGAATGAATTAAATTCTCTCCTCCTCTCATCAAGGTGTGCGCATATATACAGGTTCCTCACCTTAGGGTTTTGTCAAGAAAACCTAGCCAACTCTCCTTCATCTGATGCACCTTTCCAAACAGAATATCTAGCCTCCACCTTCACCACTTGTGCGCATAGCAAGCCTCACTGTGGTGTTCATCTGGTGGCTTTAAAGAAGGGGTTCTTGCATCATTGACGAACGGTGGTGTGGATCACCATTAGAGGGTTTGAACCCTTCAAGCCTGACATCTGATCTCCCTGACTGATCAGGCCAAAAACAAGGTAACATCATGCTGTCTTAAAGCATGAACCTATGTGTGCAGTAAAAAAATTTGTTTTTACACCTTACATGCATCGGCCTTCAAAGGCCAGTTTACTTTCACGGCTGAAATCACATGCCCCAGAAACTTGACTAATTTGAGCCAAAACTCACACTTAGAAGGCTTAGCATAAAGCTTTTTCTCCTTCAACACTTGCAGAACAATCCTCAGATGCTCCGCATGCTCCTCCTCAGTCTTGGAGTAAATCAGAATGTCGTCAATGAAGACAATCACAAACTGATCCAGATACGGCTGGAAAATCCTGTTCATGTAATCCATGAACATTGCCGGCGCATTTGTGAGTCCAAAAGGAATCACCAAATACTCAAAGTAACCGTATCTCGAACGAAATGCGATCTTCGAGACATCCTCCGACTTCACCGAGTCTGATGGTATCCGGACTGGAGATCAATCTTAGAATACACACAAGTGCCCCTGAGCTGATCCAACAGATCATCAATCCGAGGAAGGGGATACTTGTTCTTGATCGTCACCTTGTTCAACTGCTAGTAGTCGATGCACAATCGCATTGTCCTGTCCTTCTTCTTCACAAAAATGACCGGTGCTCCCCAAGGAGACACACTCGGCCGGATGAAATCTTTCGTTGAGAGATCCTCAATATGCTTTTTCAGCTCAGCCAACTCCGGTGGCGACATCTGATATGGAGCTAAAGAAATTGGCCCCACACCAGGCAACAAGTCAATGGACTCTATCTCCCGTTGTGGCGGAAACTCAAGAATATCCTCAGGAAACACCTCAAGGAACTCCCCCACCACAGGAATGCCAGTGATATCCTCCTGTGTCCCACTCACCAAATCTCCTAACATGACATACCCGAATGCCCTTGCTCTCAAGGCCCTCCTAGCCTGCATCAATGAAATATATGGCGAGGAACTAGCTGTGGAACCACACGAAGACATCACCACGCGCTTTGCACAACAATCGATCAGTGCACAGTTTCTAGACAACCAATCCATGCCCAGAATCATTTCCAAATTGGCCATCGGTAACCCTATCAGATCTACCGAGAACTCACGGCCATCCCACTGAAACGCTACATCACGGTGAACAGTGGTAGAATCACAAATTTCTCCGATGGCGGTAGTCACCCGCAGCGTGGAGAAAGCACAGACATGGGCAGCTCAAGCCCCAAAGCAATCGGGCTTGACACAAACGAATGCGTAGCCCCGGAATCAAAGAATACATCAACCGAAGAATCACCAATAGACACAGTACCTCTAACAAGGTTCGGAACGCGATCCAACTGCTGCCTATCCAAGGTGTACACTCGCCCCGTAGCAGGTGGCAGTGCAGGTGCCGAAGTACAAGCTATCGGAACCATCTGCAAAGGAACTACCTGAACAGCTGCAGCTCTCGCCGTCGATGATGGACAGTCTCTACAGAAGTGGCCCTCCTTGCCATACCGGAAACAGGTCAGCTGGCCGGAAACACAACGACCAACATGCTCCTTCCCGCACCCCGCACACCTCGGAGTGGAAGGAGGCCTAACAGAACTCCCCTGCTGTGAAGCAGCTCTCTTGAATTGACTAGGCGCCTGCCTAGTCGCCAACTGTTTACCTTTGCCCTTCCCAGCAAACTTCTTCTCCTTCCAGGACGTAGGAGTAGGAGTGGAACTAACTGTCCCTTGGTCTCGTCTACCTTAGCCCTCTTGGCCTTGCTTGCCATGCAAATCTCTTCAATATCCTTACACTGCTGAACCAGTGTACCAAAATCCCTCGAAGCAGCTCCAGCAATATGATCAGCAATCACCTTACTAAGTCCTCTGCGGAACTTAGCAGCTAGAAACGTCGGAGTAGGAGGAACCATCCGGAAGTGTGTAAACTTCACAAGCTCATTGAACTTGGCCAGGTACTCATCAATAGTCATCGAGCCCTGAACCAATCTATCAAATTCCCCCTCTTTCCTCTCCTACGCATCGCAGGGAAAGTATCTGCCCAAGAAGCACTCCTCAAAGAATGGCCATGTCATGACACGACCCTGCATCCCGTAAGCTCGAGAGGTGTTCATCCACCACTCATGGGCATCGCCCTCTAGCATGTAAGTCGAGGACATCAGCTTCTGTGGGTCAGTGCACTACATGACCTGAAATATCTTGTCCAGCGATTGCAGCCATCTTGCCGCAGCAATAGGATCCAAAGACCCCTCAAACACAGGTGGCTTATGCTTCCTGAAAGCATTCAGCCGTCGATCAATAGCATCACGATCCTCAATAGGCTCTGTCAAGGTCTCCAATGTCTCAGCGACATAAACAACACTTCCAATCTAGCTAGGGCTCTCCTCCTGAGTACTAGGTGGAGGCGGTGGAGCCTGGTCGACAGCAGGACCAGCCATCATCTCCTCCAACATGACTCTCATCATCATCATGTTTGCCATCCTGTTCGGCTCGAGGACTTCCTCAGTGGTCCTCCGGTTCGCTTCACGAACCTCAGCTGCGGCTATCCGGTTCGCCTCGCGAACAGCTTCCATCATTGCCGCATTGACCAATCTAATGGCCTCCTGATCGGCTACTCTAGCCACCTGCATCTCAGCCAATGCAGTCAGGACCGGATCGGGTTGATCCTCAGAACTGTCTCGTGGTCTCCCGGATCTTACCATGACTTTGCATAAGTTACATAAATTATGAGTTGATCAGGCCCACGCAATGTGATCACATATGCAACATCATAATAAAATTTGACGGAGTAAACACACAAGACAGACACAACCAAACAACCTAGCAATTGCAATACATACAGGCTTTTCCCTCGAACCATTGCTCTGATACCATAAATTTAACACCCCGTATATATCCGGTAATGTTATCATACTATCGTATTAAGCTGTGCTTAATTAAAATGCGGAATATCTTTTTCTTTTCAATTATGATGTCATTATCATTACCAACTTGCTTATTAATCAATTAATAAAAACATTGCCTGTATGTAATTGCAATAAAACAGTAAACTGAAATACCTCATTAAATAAATAACATAAGCATAAGTCTCTAGTCACGGAACTACAAAATGTAGACCAGACCAACTATCAGATTATACAACTCAGCTCAAAGCACTAACAATAAGTGACATGGACAAACCCCATGCTCACACAAATAAGGCAACAAAGCCTAACATCAATCTCAACATCAACAACATAATAATAAAGATGCGGAAACCATAAACAGCATCCAATCCAGTCATGCTATCATCAAAGCAGTAATAACATAATCATCAATCAAGCTATGGCCTCTTGCCGCTAGAGACATCAACCCCCATACTACCTGAACCTGAAATAAGCATTCCCCAAATATGGGGTGAGATCTCTAAACAAGAAATCTCAGTAAGACAAGGGGTCCTCAAGGATCTTCCACCCTAAGCTCACTTACATGTGCAATATAAGTTCAAAGATAATCGTGCTACAGATTCAGACCCACGACTTATCTACTTAAAGTCGTGCTAGTAGATAAGTCGTGCTACAGATTCAGACCCACGACTTTAGCTAAGACATCTCCATATCTGTAGCACATGAGGTCTTTACCTTGTATCCAAATACAAGTAGATAAGTCATGCTAGTCTTACCCGAGATCACTGATCCCCATTCTCAGTGTCTCTAGACTATGAACATAAAATTAGGAATAAACGTGCAGTATCCTTGAATCCTCATGATCGTGATCTCATCACAGATACTCATGAGATACCTGTTCTATTCCAAGGGGTTTATCCAGTTTGTTCATAATATATTAACAATAATATCGAGACATAATATGAAACAGGATGAAGAGTACTTATTATTTATTTGCAACAATAAAGGTCCACATCTAATGTCCTTATTTAATCAAAAGATTGTCTCTAGGACACCCATATACTAACAAGCTCCCACTTGGCCTAGAGCCAATCAGACCTAAGTCGTATACCCAAAATCATTTTAGCAAAGTATTTCATGCACGTTTCCAATTCTGAATTTTTGAACTGTTTTTGCGAGCACTTTGCGAGTTGTCATTCTGGGGCTACAGACCTCCGAATGAGGTATAATTTATATGGATGTAAAGCCCCAGTTGTTTACTTTCAGATTATATAAACCTTACAATGAAATCCTGAAAACTTGATTTATTATGATTTTTATGAATCAGGAGGTTTTTGGAAAAACAAAATACACTGAATTTTCGAGGAACTTGCGAGTTCTGTTTCGTGGGGCTAGA
Organism: Gastrolobium villosum; assembly: GCA_032173675.1. Classification (NCBI taxonomy): domain Eukaryota; kingdom Viridiplantae; phylum Streptophyta; class Magnoliopsida; order Fabales; family Fabaceae; genus Gastrolobium; species Gastrolobium villosum. The sequence goes on along the minus strand of JAVKPL010013440.1, from coordinate 1,766 downwards.
GACCTCCGATTCGAGTATAAATTATATGTACGCGAAGCCCCAAATGTCTAGTTTCTTAGTAGCAAAGAAGATTTTTGTAAATTTTTGTACTCAGATTTTTTATAATATTTTCAAGACAGGTTGTTTTCGGGAAAAATCAGAGTTGCGCAGCGAAAGTTGTTTTTATTTTCTTGTTGTCCTCAGTTTACGAAGTCACTTTTAAAGAAAAGATTTTAAGTGATAACGTCAAAAAGTTTTTACGTAACAAGAATTTTACATTTTAACATTAAGTCTCTAATCGGTTTTAGCAGACACCCCCTTTGGATGCATACAGGGGAGGGTGTCACAAAGGGGAAAAGACCCGTTTATTTCAAATAAGTGACAGGGCGCTAAAACGTTGAAACCAATCATTTTAGCGCCCAGGACCAGAGAAATGTGCACACGTTGTGTGTAGCACCGCGCTAAAATGGTCTCCATGGACGTTTTAGCGCGCTGGGCCAGAGTGCTTGCAATTGATGCATTGGTGGAACGCTAAAATGGTTAGTATGAACGTTTTAGCGCTTTTGGCCAGAGAGTTCTCGCATAAGTGCTCTTGTTGAGCGCTAAAACGTTCAGTTAGCACGTTTTAGCATGCATGGCCAGAGAATTCGCTCGTAGTGCAACTCTTAGAACGCTAAAACGTCCAGAATGGAAGTTTTAGCGCTAGCACTTGTCAAAATTTATTTTCTTAAAATGTTTTCAAAACTTTTCCCTCTTCTCTTCTTTATACATGGTATTAACATTAATGTTACATACCTGATACAGTGGGTTGCCTCCCACTTAGCGCATGTTTAACATCGCGAGCCTGACGGTTATTATCTAGCTTACCTCCAACAAGGCAACTGAAATTAGTTGCCTGTCCACAGCACATCCGATGTAAAGTTTCAGCCTCTGACCGTTAACAGTAAAACTTCGGTCAGAGTCCTAAGAACAAATTTCCACTGCTCCATAAGGCTTCATGCTTTTAACCACAAACGGTCCAGACCATCTGGACTTCAGCTTGCCTGGAAACAATTTCAACCTGGAGTTAAAAAATAGCACCTGATCACCCACTTTGAAATCCTTGGGTGTGATTTTCTTGTCATGCCATAACTTGGTCTGCTCCTTGTATAGGCTGGCACTCTCATATGTTGACAGACAGAATTCATCCAGTTCAACCAATTGCAGTAGTCTTTTCTCACCTGCTGCTTTTGAATCAAAGTTTAAGAACCTGACAGCCCATAATGCTCTATGCTCCAAACCAATAGGCAAGTGACATGCTTTCCCAAATAACAATTGAAATGGAGACATTCTAATTGGAGTCTTGAATGTTGTCCTATATACCCACAAGGTGTCATCAAGTTTCTTGGACCATTGAGTCCTAGCATTCCCAACAGTCTTCTCCAATATTCTTTTAAGTTCCCTGTTGGAAATTTCAACTTGACCACAGTCTGTGGATGGTACGGAATACTTATCTTGTGCCTGACTCCATGCTTTGCAAGAGCATATTCTACCCACCTGTTATCAAAATGAGTTCCCCCATCACTGATTATGGCTATCAGAATTCCAAATCGCTCAAAGATGTTCTTTCTTAAAAAGACGATCATTACCCGAGAATCATTAGTTGGTGTGGCTATGGCTTCAACCCATTTAGAAACATAGTCAACTGCTACCAGGATGTACTTGTTAGAGTAGGATGAAGGGAAGGGTCCCATGAAATCCATACCCCAAACATCAAAGATCTCCACCTCCAATATATTGTTCAAAGG